>JBAKBP010034151.1:0-21017 GCA_037953745.1 Lithodes maja | reverse complement strand
CCCAATGAAATTAATTAAAGTATATATGATCCACCGGGATTCGAACCCGGGTTATCACACACATATTTTTGCCACCTTAACCATTACACCACCAGGACGGTTAAAGGTTTATGCACACGCCTACGACTTATTATCCATTCTCGAATACTGGATATTAATCTAATCATGTTCATACTCCCAACCGCACTATGGTAGCCTACTGTTTAAGTGAGAGGAAAGAATATTCATGGGGCACAGATCATAGAGACCGGCCTCTCGAAGAAATATCCCTAAACCTACTAATAATATTATTTGTATTAATCTCACCACCACACCCCCAATGAAATTAATTAAAGTATATATGATCCACCGGGATTCGAACCCGGGTTATCACACACATATTTTTGCCACCTTAACCATTACACCACCAGGACGGTTAAAGGTTTATGCACACGCCTACGACTTATTATCCATTCTCGAATACTGGATATTAATCTAATCATGTTCATACTCCCAACCGCACTATGGTAGCCTACTGTTTAAGTGAGAGGAAAGAATATTCATGGGGCACAGATCATAGAGACCGGCCTCTCGAAGAAATATCCCTAAACCTACTAATAATATTATTTGTATTAATCTCACCACCACACCCCCAATGAAATTAATTAAAGTATATATGATCCACCGGGATTCGAACCCGGGTTATCACACACATATTTTTGCCACCTTAACCATTACACCACCAGGACGGTTAAAGGTTTATGCACACGCCTACGACTTATTATCCATTCTCGAATACTGGATATTAATCTAATCATGTTCATACTCCCAACCGCACTATGGTAGCCTACTGTTTAAGTGAGAGGAAAGAATATTCATGGGGCACAGATCATAGAGACCGGCCTCTCGAAGAAATATCCCTAAACCTACTAATAATATTATTTGTATTAATCTCACCACCACACCCCCAATGAAATTAATTAAAGTATATATGATCCACCGGGATTCGAACCCGGGTTATCACACACATATTTTTGCCACCTTAACCATTACACCACCAGGACGGTTAAAGGTTTATGCACACGCCTACGACTTATTATCCATTCTCGAATACTGGATATTAATCTAATCATGTTCATACTCCCAACCGCACTATGGTAGCCTACTGTTTAAGTGAGAGGAAAGAATATTCATGGGGCACAGATCATAGAGACCGGCCTCTCGAAGAAATATCCCTAAACCTACTAATAATATTATTTGTATTAATCTCACCACCACACCCCCAATGAAATTAATTAAAGTATATATGATCCACCGGGATTCGAACCCGGGTTATCACACACATATTTTTGCCACCTTAACCATTACACCACCAGGACGGTTAAAGGTTTATGCACACGCCTACGACTTATTATCCATTCTCGAATACTGGATATTAATCTAATCATGTTCATACTCCCAACCGCACTATGGTAGCCTACTGTTTAAGTGAGAGGAAAGAATATTCATGGGGCACAGATCATAGAGACCGGCCTCTCGAAGAAATATCCCTAAACCTACTAATAATATTATTTGTATTAATCTCACCACCACACCCCCAATGAAATTAATTAAAGTATATATGATCCACCGGGATTCGAACCCGGGTTATCACACACATATTTTTGCCACCTTAACCATTACACCACCAGGACGGTTAAAGGTTTATGCACACGCCTACGACTTATTATCCATTCTCGAATACTGGATATTAATCTAATCATGTTCATACTCCCAACCGCACTATGGTAGCCTACTGTTTAAGTGAGAGGAAAGAATATTCATGGGGCACAGATCATAGAGACCGGCCTCTCGAAGAAATATCCCTAAACCTACTAATAATATTATTTGTATTAATCTCACCACCACACCCCCAATGAAATTAATTAAAGTATATATGATCCACCGGGATTCGAACCCGGGTTATCACACACATATTTTTGCCACCTTAACCATTACACCACCAGGACGGTTAAAGGTTTATGCACACGCATACAAATTAAAGAAGGAAACAAATTAAAGAAGGAAACTAATTAAAGAAGGAAACTAATTAAAACTCTGATCAATTATATGTAAAATATGATCATCTATATTTAAGGGGAGGTTTTTAGTTGATTCCCTAGACTTCCATCAAACTTAAAATTACTCCCCCTAGACCCCCTTTCAAGATAAATTTGTACATTTTTCGGTAGAAAAATGTCCCGGCCGAAGGCCGATTCCCCTTAAATTACAGGCTCGCTATCGCTCGCCAGGAAAAAATCGACACCTAAATAGCACGAATGGTCTTAAAATTGACAGAAATGGGCCGAGGGTTCTTAAAATCGCCAAACTAATGGGGCGAACGTCTTAAAATCTCAAAAGCAATGGGGATAAACATGAGGGAGAAAGAGGTCCAGAAAAAAAATCCTCCAGGTGGAAATCTCCCCTTAAACAATGCGAAGAATTTCAGGAGGAGATTGAGCGCTGCTAAAAATATATAAAGAAATAATTCTAATAGTATCCGTTTATAAATATAGACCGGAAAGATACTACGCAACAGACAACACGGCATAAAAGAGGAGGCATCGGTAAATAACTTCAGGGAGCCCCCACCTCGCTTTGTTTTTATCTGTCTCTCCCGCTCTCTTTGGTTTGTATCCATTCGGCCCCATTCAGCCTACTTTTTTAAGACGTGTACCCCCATCCAAGTGTCAATATTTTCCTGGCGAGCGGTAGCGAGCCAGCATATATATATTTTTGTTTTGACAGCAAGCTAAATTTGTACATTTTTCGATAGAAAAATTTCTCCGGCGAAGCCGGATTTCTCCAAACAATGATGGCTCGCTATCGCTCGCCAGGAAGAAATCGAGACCTGGATGGGGATAAACGTCTTAAAACAGTTGGCTGATTGGGGCCAAATGGATACAAGCCAAAGAGAGAGGGTGAGAAAGAGAAAAAGAGCGAGGTGGGCCCCCTTAAAGCGTCAGCGTATTTAAGAAGTAAAGGTAATGAGGCGTAATATGAAAACAAATTAAAGATGTCAAGCATAACAAACGATATACGCAATAGAAGAAACAAAAAACATACAGTAAATAAAATATGAATAAATCTACCCATAAAATTATTAAAAAAAGAACGACATACAAGAAAGTTACAGTCGTGAGTATAATAATGATTACAGCCATTGTTTGTATTCATAACAATAGGACTTCAGAGGCTATCAACCCTATTGGATTATTAAGCCAGCACACTGTAAGTCAAGATTAACGTCAGAAGTGGAGCCTCATTGCGAGAATTCGAGTTCCTTGGATTACACCCATTCGAATCTTTGAACCTTTAAAGCCTAGTTCTGAAGCATTTGGGCTATAAGAAAGCATGGTATTGTTTTGTTTGCGTTCGATACTGATTCATATGGGTGCGTCGCCATTTATGCTCTTGGCTGTACTGTACATAGATGCAGTAGTTGGAGAGAGAGAGAGAGAAAGAGAGAGATGAAGGAAGGGAGAGAGAGAAAGAGAGCGAGGGAGGAAGGAAGGGAGAGAGAGAGAGAGAGGGAGGAAGGAAGGAAGGAATGGAGAGAGAGAGAGAGAGAGGGTGGGTGGGAGGGAGGAAGGAAGGAAGGAAGGAAGGCAGGAAGGGAGGGAGAGAGAGAGAGAGAGAGAAGGAGGAAGGAAGGAAGGAAGGGAGAGAGAGAGAGAGAGAGGAAGAGGAAGGAAGGAAGGAAGGGTGGTAAGAGGAAGTAAAGGATAGCAGCGAGAGGGAAGGGTTCCATTGTGATGACAGTACAAAGGGACAAATTGAAGGATGATATAAAGGGTAGAAGTAAAAGAGGATGCACGTGGGGTCCCTGTTTATATATATATATATATATATATATATATATATATATATATATATATACCGGTATATATATATATATATATAGAGAGAGAGAGAGAAGAAAAGTATCTTACATTAGACACCGAAAATTGGATAATCGCTTGGCAATTTACCCATGCACTACTTTCATTAATTGTCTATCTTTTTTCAAACAACTAACATGTATTTACGATATCTGCAAGCACAGTAAAGGTAAATATTGTCAAAAATAGAGTGGTATCTTTAAACCATAGATTTTAGTTTTATAAGCAGAATATAACACTAGAAATGTGATATGAGAGAATACGACTAAAATAAATAAACGCAAAAGGATGAAGAAAACAGAATATGAATAACACAGTGACATTCGTGTAATCCAATTAATGTTATCGAGAGTAAGTGAAGATGACATGAATAATGAACACGGTATGAGGGGGCGTGATGGACAACTTTAACGTCTGGAACCGAGTGCGTGCATCACGAAGGCCACCAAACGGAGAACAAAGAAGAACAAACAAAGAAATACCAGGAACTTAAAGGACGAATGTGTGGCAATATGCTGTGTATATATGTGTGTATGTATGAGAGAGAGAGAGAGAGATTTACATAGATACACTGGCCACACAGACCTAACTCTCCAAACGATGTGGTCAGGACTTAATTCTAATAGAGAGAGAGAGAGATAGAGAGAGTTTTCTGAATGCGCTGTGGTACTAATGTGTGTGTGTGTGCGCCAGTATGTGCGTGTTTATACTGCATGAGTGTGCATGTGTACAGTATATATTTGAATGTGTTTGTGAGTATGTATGTATTTATCGAGTGTGTGTGTGTGTGTGTGTGTGTGTGTGTGTGTGTGGTATAAAGGGTCGGTCTCCACGTCGCCAAGATATATGGAACATCCAGGTCAATAAAATGTCATGGCATTTGAGGAGGAGGGGCGGTTGGGCGAGGTAAGGGCGTTAATCTGGCTATGTTATACTACTACGAATTTAAGGATTAGGGCTGAGAGCAACACAATCGCGACAAGATATAACCGTCTTTGCTCTCTAGTAAAAAATTTGCGTATTATCACTTCTTTCGTTAAAACACACACACACACTGACCTAAATTCATATCCCTTTCCAACTTTGTATTTGCCTTTGTAT
Source organism: Lithodes maja (assembly GCA_037953745.1). Taxonomy (NCBI): domain Eukaryota; kingdom Metazoa; phylum Arthropoda; class Malacostraca; order Decapoda; family Lithodidae; genus Lithodes; species Lithodes maja. The sequence goes on along the minus strand of JBAKBP010034151.1, from coordinate 16,017 downwards.
AATCGATCGTTGATAAAGGGTCCCAAAATATTCGGGACACACAGGGCTCCAGCTGGTCGGGGCACCTCGCAGCCAACAGGGCGGAAAATTTTATTGGTGGTGCGGGGTTGTTGTGGCGGAGCGTGACATTATCGACCGGGCTCAGAGGTGCTGCAGAGGAGGAGGAGGAGGAAGGCTAGGAGGAAGGAGAAGAGGAGGAGGGGAAGGAAGAGGAGAAGGAAGATATAAGAAAAGGATGAGAAGGAAGAGGAGGAGGAAGAAGAAGAAGAAGAAGAAGAAGAAGAGGAGGAGGAAGAAGAAGAAGAAAAGGAGGAGGACGAAGAGGGGGAAGCCAGGAGGAGGTTAAGGTGAAAGAAGAAGAGGAGGAGGACCAGGAGCAGGAAGAAGAAGAGGGGATCGAGTCTATTGTGGGAACTAGAGGGGTTGCCTGGAGTAGGAGGAGGAAGGGGAAATGATAGTCGTGTGATGGGTAGGGAAGGGGGGGGGGGGGGGCAATGGTGGGGTGGGTTGGGTATAGTCCGTTCATTCTAGGTTGGGCAAAAATCGTAACCTCTATATCCCGAAAAGGGCTGAAGCAAATGAGCTGTCCAATTCCACACCTATTCCTTAGCCAAGTCTTCCTATTTGGTAGAAATATTATCTCGATTACTTTAGTCCTTCTTGAGTTATGAGAGGTTAGAGGTTAGGTTACGATATTAGCCCAACCTAGAATGAACAGACTATAGTGATTTATAGGGTTACTGGGGGGGGGGGGGGTGAGGTTGGTGGATATGTGGCTAACTCCTTCTGTACCGGCGACGTCTTTTTTTATTTTATTCCGGTAACTATTAAACGATTTTATTCAGCTTAGGAAAGAGGTCTACTCATGAATAGGTAACAGACCATCTCAAATTATTCTTATAGCTACTAGGCCTATCTATATAATATATCCTTCCAATTCTTCTATTCTTCTTCCCTACCTAATCCATTTCCTTTTCCTTCAAAACCCTTAAACATACGCACCAGAACTTTTATGACACACACACTCACACACACACACACACACACACACACACACACACACACACACACACACACACACACCACACACAGCCCGTAGCCTAGTAGGTAGAGCTCTCGTCTCACACACGAGGGGTCGGGGGTTCAATCCCAGACCGGGCGGAGACAAATTGGGCTTGTCTCCTTTCATGTGTTAGCCTCAGTTCACCTAGCTGTAAATAGGTACCTGGAATAAGTGGACGACGTTGTGACGTCCCCTCTGGGGTTGGCAAAAATGGTACAAGGCGAGATGGGTATCATATGGTTCACCTAAGCTACTGGTCAACCTAAGCCTTCGGGTGAGACTGGTACCGTAGTGAGAATGGTACCATACAGATTAACCCTAAGCCTTCGTTTCCAGATGTCGCCAATTGGCTAAAATACAGACTACACACACATCCACAGCCATTCCAACGATACATAAACACTTAACATGCATTTCACGCAATACATTCCCAGTTAAGGAGGCGCGATAATAATGAGCTTAGCTCGCATTGCGTGGATTCCCCTTGACGAAACAAAGCAAAGTGAATAACACACACACACACACACACACACACACTAATACTGAGAGAACATAATGTTATCAAGGCGATGATCTGCTTCCATTGCTTATGGCCATAGGATCCTCTGTCCCTGATTCTTTAAGCCGGTACAGGCTTTAGGACAACACCATTTCAAACTAGAATGGGGGACGGGTGATGGAGGGTGATAAAGCCGGTATCACACGAGCTCTTTTTCCCTTAACATTTATCCTCATCACTGGTCTGGCAGCTTATGAGGTAAACATTCAATACATTTTGGTTACCGAAATTCATCTTTCATCACCCTAGTTTTCGATCCCAGTGCAAAATATTCCAGAAATATTCCCAGAAAAATGTTGACCATAGAATGTTGAGTATAAAAGCTCTCGTGTGATACCGGCTTAAGCGAGAGATGTGGTGAAGATAGCAGAGATGTTAGCAGAAGAAAGCCCAATTGTAAACAGGCATAAACAATTGGCATACAGAAATAGGCTTGGTTCGCGGTAGTAATCCATTCACTACATCGATGGTCTCTTTCACTTTATCCAGTTTAGAAAGTACCAGTGGAATTCAGAAGGATAGTCAATAGTTTTCACCACTTTAGATTTCTAGTGATCATTTTCAAGTTGCTAAAATCGTTCAAATGGTCTAAATCGTTCGATATACAAGGAAATGGCGCAATTGTATTAAAAGGGTTAAGGGAAGATGGGTTGTTTTCTGGTCCCCTTTCTCCCTCGTGTTAAGCCCCATTTGTTTTGAGATTATATGACATTCGGCCCATTAGTTTGGCGATTTTAACACCTTTCGCCCCATTTAGTTGTCGATGTTAAGACCTTTCGTGCCATTTAGGTGTCGATAATTTCCTGGCGAGCGATAACGAGCATGACATTTTAAGAGGATCCGAAAAATGTACACATTTATCTTGAAGGGGTGTCTAGGGGGTGTTTTTCTAGCGAGGAAACTAGAAATACATCAATAAATATACAAAAAAAAAAAAAAAAAAAAAAAAAACAACCCGGCCCATCTCTCTTTAAAGAAGTCGATACCCCTTCCGGTAGCTCGGTCAGTTCGGTATCATAACTATCTCTGAGTGTTAACTTATTGGAGACTCCCCCCTAAGGTACTAAGAGGCCTCCTGCTGGGGGCCCACGAGGAGCCGTTTAGCCCTGACTAGCCTGGGGCCCCTGGTGGTTCTCAGGGGGCCCAGCACGTGGTTCCTCCCTGGGGGCCACACGCACGCCACGCAGGAGGGAGAAGGGGGGGAACTTGAGCTTAACAAATTCCTATTATCTCATTAATTTTGCATTTTTTTACTACTGTCTTATGTGTCAGTTAAGGGGAGGTTTTTAGTTGATTCCCTAGACTTCCATCAAGCTTAAAATTACTCCCCCTAGACCTACTTTCAAGATGAATTTGTAAATTTTTCGGTAGAAAAATTTCCCGGCCGAAGGCCGGTTCCCCTTAAATTACAGGCTCGCTATCGCTCGCCAGGAAAACATCGACACCTAAATGGCATGAATGGTCTTAACATTGACAGAAATGGGGCAAGGGGTCTTAAAATCGCCAAACTAATGGGGCGAACGTCTTAAAATCTCAAAAGCAATGGGGCTAAACATGAGGGAGAGGGGGGTCCAGAGAAAAATCCTCCAGGTGGAAATCTCCCCTTAATAACATGCTGCTAACTGTAATCTGTATCGATGGTGTAATGGTTAGAGCGTGTAAGTTATGTATGTGATAATTATCCTAGGTTCGAATCCTGGGAAAATCACATGCTTTGATTAATTTCACTTGGGGTGTTATTGGTGTTAACCCCTGCTGTACCGGCGACGTCATTTATGTATCATTTCAGCTGAATTTATAAATTTTTCTGTAGCTTAGGATGGAGATATGGTAGCTAAACGGATGAATTGATATAGTCTGTAGCCTTTCCATTGGTAGACGTCCTTCTTAAGCTGAACACAATCGTCTAATAGTTGCCAGAATATAACAAATAAGACGTCACCGGTACAGAAGGGGTTAACCCCTTCTGTACCGGCGACGTCTTTTTCATTATATTCTGGCAACTATTAAACGATTTTAATAAGCCTAAGAAAGACGTTTACCCATTGAAAGGCTACAGCATATCTCAATTAATCCTCTTAGCTACCATATATATTCTTCCAAAACTTCATACAATTCGTAAATGCAGCTGAAATGAAAACAAATAAGACGTCACCGGTACAGAAGGGGTAAAGGACGATGTTCAAAGTTAAGCTAAAAGTCACGCTCCCGGGTTATCATATAATGCACATAACAATACGCTAAGTAATTAAGCTGAACGGTTTGCATAAAGAACCTTTCATTAGAACATCAGCCCCTCTGTTGGTTTTCCGGGTGTGCAGTAGCGTCAGGCCGGTATCACACGAGAGCTTTTATAGTCAACATTCGATGATCAACATTGTTCTGGCAACATTTCTGGAATATTTTACACTGGTATCGGAAATTAGACTGTTGATGGATGAATATAGGTAGCCGAATGATTCTAAAGGTCGACCTCATAAGCTGCCAGACCAGTGTTGAGGGAAAAAGTGCTCGTGTGTTACTGGCTTCCGAATGATTCTAAATGTTGACCTCATAAGCTGCCAGATCAGTGTTGAGGATAAATGTTGAGAGAAAAAGTGCTCGAATGATTCTAAATGTTGACCTCATAAGCTGTCCGATCAGTGTTGAGCATAAATGTTGAGGGAAAAAGTGTTCGTGTGATACCGGGTAGGGAGGTAGCGCTGTGGTGACGACAATGGCGGCCCCCTTTCCGAGAGTAGCCGTCCGGTGGTTGTGGCTCCCCGGGGCGGACCACAAAGCTAACAAGGACCCCCGTGGCTGCTAACATGCCCCCACAATAGCCCCGCCCGTGCCCACAATGTCCCGCGTATGAATATTCTGATGGGGTATTTTGGGAGTTTAGGGCCATGGAAGCTAAAGGATTCTTCCAAGCGCTTCGTGGGGATGGAATGTTGTTTTCTATCCCCGGATAAACACACTACCGGTATCGTGTGTTCTATATATACCCCTTTTGTACCAGTGACGTCTTTGCAATTTTATTCTGGCTACTATTAGACGATTCTATTCAGTTTAAAAAGGGCCTCCAGCAATCAACAGGCTTCGAACCATCTCACTTCACCCTTTTTACCACCACAGATCCTTCTTAAACTGCACAAAATCGTCTAAATATTGCTAGATTAAAATGAAAAAGACGTCGACGGTACAGAAGGGGTAAATATGAATGGTGGAAAATGCTACGAAACCAGAATTGTTCTTCCAAGCAAAAAGAGACTCGAGAAACATATATCATTAAATACAGCTCCCGTGTCGCTGTTTTAAGGGGGAGGAAGTTGCTTTTTCTGGATCTCCTTCTCCTTCATGTTTAGCGCCATGAGTTTTGACATTTGAAGACGTTAGTTTTATTAGTTTGGCGATTTCAAGACCTTTCACCCCATTTATTGGTCAATATTAAGATCTAGATAGCGAGCCTGTAATTTAGATGGAATCGGCCTTCGGCCAGGCAAGGGGTAGCGGTCTTGGGGATGCATTTTTAAAGCTTGATAGAGAGCTAGCTAGGAAACTAGAACGTACGTAGATAAATAAACAAATAGACCATAGACTAGCCCCTACCCCCTACCCCCTACCCCCTACCCCCTACCCCTACCCCTACCCCCTACCCCCTTAACATGAGTGTATAGAGGTGTGTACTGCAGGCATAGGTGTGAGGACGAGGTTCCTGGCAACAGTGTATAATACCCCTGGACCAATAGCAGGATGCAAGACTCCCTCACCCCGACCAATTAGCGGGCCTGATCGGCCTCTCCAGCGGCCGGAATCGTGGCCGTGACTGCGGTCGATAACGGATCTCACGACACTTCAGGGTTACCAAATCAAGTCCGATAGCTTGGAAATAAAAGCCGTAAATCGCTCGAATATTGCCACACTCTCTACAATTTCACTCTAAAATGGCTCAAAGTTCCAGAATATTGCTAGAATTCATGTTGCTAGATGTATGAATTTGTCTCCAGATCGAACTAAATACCTGCCGATGTAGCGGAATAAATACCTGCCGATGTAGCGGGAAAGTAAATATAGTGTCAACTGCACCTCACGTCCCTCACACGGCCCAGACTTTTATTTATTTATTATTTGTTTTTTCTTTTACCACCCTCCACTCTCTCAATGACCAGCTATCACATGAATTCCCTTTCACCTTCCCACTTCAGTGTATTGCTTTGTGTTTTTATATATATAACATTATCTAGAACTGATAATCCTTTTTCAAACATCGATAATTATAGTGTTTCTCCTTCACGATGTAGGACTATATATGTTTTGTTTTCTTTTATATTACTAATGGATTATTATGTAAATCATATCTAACTCGTTCTACTATAAAGATATTTGAAACTGCTATGTTCCCTTACTCTCATATTAATATTTATAAAATTGGCACTGTACTTAATTGTACTTTAGATTAATCGAAAATTGGATTAACAATACACCCGTCTTCCTTAAAGCTCAGGTTAATCAGCTTAAACAGTTTTGTTGTTTTCGCCAGAAGCGTTTGTTTGTCAGTCTGGTTTTGTACGAGATACCTCAAAAACTTGTGAACAGATTAATACGAAATAAGGTTTTGAAATTTAAAATTTGGTATCTGCACCACTTATAACACCCACACTTGGAAACATGTTGTGTTTTATACAAGTCACTGGATAGCAACTTACTCTATTATACGCCACTCTTCTTATTATACGCCACTCTTACTCTATTATACGCCACTCTTCTTTCCCTTAAATCTGGTGTTCTTTTAAGGGAGCCCACCTCGCACTTTTTATCTTTCTCTCCCTCTCTCTTTGGCTTGTATCCATTCGGCCCCATTCAGCCTACTGTTTTAAGACGTTTACCCCCATCCAGGTGTCAATATTTTCCTGGCGAGTGGTAGCGAGCCATCATATAATATATTTTGTGTTTTAAAGCAACTAAATTTGTATATTTTTCGGTAGAAAAATTTCTGCGGATTTCTCCACACAATGCTGGCTCACTATCGCTCGCCAGGAAGAGATCGACACCTGGATGGGGATAAACTTCTTAAAACAGTTGGCTGAATGGGACCGAATGGATACAAGCCAGAGAAAGAGAAAAGGAGAAATATAAAAGAACAGGTGACCCTCCTTAACCTATATATGGACGCTTTGAATATGATGTTAGTGTAGATCTTAGTATCAACGTTATTCAATACATAGACTGCAGTACTGTAACGTGATATTTGCCTTATTGGTTAACCCCTTATGTACCGGCAACATCTTAGTATCAACGTTATTCAATACATAGACTGCAGTACTGTAACGTGATATTTGCCTTATTGGTTAACCCCTTATGTACCGGCAACATCTTAGTATCAACGTTATTCAATACATAGACTGCAGTACTGTAACGTGATAGTTGCCTTATTGGTTAACCCCTTATGTACCGGCAACATCTTAGTATCAACGTTATTCAATACATAGACTGCAGTACTGTAACGTGATAGTTGCCTTATTGGTTAACCCCTTATGTACCGGCAACATCTTAGTATCAACGTTATTCAATACATAGACTGCAGTACTGTAACGTGATAGTTGCCTTATTGGTTAACCCCTTATGTACCGGCAACATCTTAGTATCAACGTTATTCAATACATAGACTGCAGTACTGTAACGTGATAGTTGCCTTATTGGTTAACCCCTTATGTACCGGCAACATCTTAGTATCAACGTTATTCAATACATAGACTGCAGTACTGTAACGTGATAGTTGTCTTATTGGTTAACCCCTTATGTACCGGCAATATCTTAGTATCAACGTTATTCAATACATAGACTGCAGTACTGTAACGTGATAGTTGCCTTATTGGTTAACCCCTTATGTACCGGCAACATCTTAGTATCAACGTTATTCAATACATAGACTGCAGTACTGTAACGTGATAGTTGCCTTATTGGTTAACCTCTTATGTACCGGCAACATCTTAGTATCAACGTTATTCAATACATAGACTGCAGTACTGTAACGTGATAGTTGCCTTATTGGTTAACCCCTTATGTACCGGCAACATCTTAGTATCAACGTTATTCAATACATAGACTGCAGTACTGTAACGTGATAGTTGCCTTATTGGTTAACCCCTTATGTACCGGCAACATCTTAGTATCAACGTTATTCAATACATAGACTGCAGTACTGTAACGTGATAGTTGCCTTATTGATTAACCCCTTATGTACCGGCAACATCTTAGTATCAACGTTATTCAATACATAGACTGCAGTACTGTAACGTGATAGTTGCCTTATTGGTTAACCCCTTATGTACCGGCAACATCTTAGTATCAACGTTATTCAATACATAGACTGCAGTACTGTAACGTGATAGTTGCCTTATTGGTTAACCCCTTATGTACCGGCAACATCTTAGTATCAACGTTATTCAATACATAGACTGCAGTACTGTAACGTGATAGTTGCCTTATTGGTTAACCCCTTATGTACCGGCAACATCTTAGTATCAACGTTATTCAATACATAGACTGCAGTACTGTAACGTGATAGTTGCCTTATTGGTTAACCCCTTATGTACCGGCAACATCTTAGTATCAACGTTATTCTGGCTAGTGTTAGACGATTGTATTCACTTGCACAAGGGCCCCCTCAGTAATTAATAGCCTTTGAACTATCTCATTTAACCCTTTTCACTTCCACAGATCCTTCTTAGACCTCACAAAATCCTCTAAATATAGCTAGAATAGAATATAACAGATGTCACCGGTACAGAGGGGGTTAATTGTATAATATGGTCTCGGTTACAGCCTAGCGCCCTTGAAGTGGTTACCGCGAAGTGTGGGCTCTCCCCCCTCCTCTTAGCTTCACAGGCCCGGGTGACGAGGGCCCTTAAGTGTTTGCTGAGCACGTCTGGAGAGTGTCCGCGTGAGAGAGACCCACCCTCCCCCCCAGGTCCATTGATACACTCCCCCCCCTCCCCCTCCCCCACCATCCCGTCAATGGCAGTGGAGGACCGCCGAATTGTGTGAAAAGATCAGCCTTGTTGACCCGAGGCTCACTACAGAGGCTCTCGGCGACACCACCACCACAAAGACCCACACCGCCTATCACAATCACTACTGAAGGCAGTAGGCATAGGGTATACACTGTCAAAACTGAACGCTTAACAATTGAAATTACACCCCCTAGACTCTTTTTCAAGAAATACTTGTACATTTTTCGGTATAAGAATGTCCTGGCCGAAAGCAGGTTCCTCTTAAATTACAGGCTCGCAAAAAATTAACACCTAAATGGCACGAAAGGTCTTAAATTTTACAGAAATGGGGCGAAAGTTCTTAAAGTCGCCAAACTAATAGGCCGATTGTCTAAAAGTCTCAATAGCAATGGGATTAAACATGAAGGAGAAAGGGGTCCATTCAAAAATCCCTGGAAATCTCCCCCTTAAACGTTGAGTGACAGTACGGTGACAGGAGGTTGTGGACAAAGTGTATATACCTACTATAGTCTAGTTTTGTCCAGCTGGTGGTAAATTGAACCCCTTAGTATCTGACAATTACCAGAACGTCCCCGACTTCCCAAATTGACTGATTCCTTGAACGTGACTACAGTGCGTTGTTATGTGTGCGATTAGTTTGCTTGGGACACAGATTAACTTGCGCATGTAGTAATGTACACCCTATGTGGTGGATTGTGTTCTTTTATTTATAAATTATTATTTTACTTAAGCGGAGGTTTCTAGTTTGTTTCCTACTCCTCCAGCAATCTTAAAATTTCACCCCCTTGACCCCCTTTCAAGATAAATTTGTACATTTTTCGGTAGAAAAATGTCCCGGCCGATTACTCTTAAATTACAGGCTCGCTATCGCTCGCCAGGATAAAATGGACACCTAAATGGCACGAAAGGTCTTAAAATTGACAGAATGGGGCGGAAATTCTTAAAAATCACCAAACTAATGGGGCAAACGTCTTAAAATCTCAAAAGCAATGGGGCTAGACATGAGGGAGAAAGGGGTCAAGAAAAAAGTCCCTCAAGTGGAAATCTCCCCTTAAGCGTTGTTTCCACATAGCGATTTTGATTAGTTATTTTGTCTTTTTACTGTTTACGTTTTGGTTTGTTTATTTTGCAAGTTTTACATTATAAACTAGAGACTTAATGGAAATGTATGAAACTACTGTGTCTCTGTGTCATATAAATACCAAACATTGATTTATAGCCACATACTTCGTTACAAAATCTCCGTAATAGACGATTAATCATGATGAGGACATGGCAATTTACCCTCAGCTGAAAATAAACCGAGTATAGTGTGTATATACTTTGGTTGTATATAGCCACCAACCAGGATAGAACAGCCACCCCTCCCCTTCACAAACCTGGTGCGACACCCAGATTCGTCACGCAACCCGACGCTCTCATAACATTTAGAGAGAGAGACTCACAAAGGAGGCTCCCTTTAGTGCTGCAGTACGCCTCTGTGTAACACTCACACAAAAATGTGAACCAATAACGAGACTGGGGTTCTCGAAAAGCGGTTCCAGTCCTGAAAATATTCTTGACTTACAGTGTGCTGGCTTAATAATCCTATTTTAACTCTCGCACAAAAATGTGAACCACTAACTTCTAAAATCTGATGTACAGTTGCCCACATGAGTTCGTACCCTCTCTATGGTGATATGTATGGAAGCAAAACTAGATCTGTGTTAGTAAAAATGGTTAAGTGAGATCATTCGAAGCCTGATGATTGTTGGAGGCCCTTTTTTTACTGAATAAAATCGTCTAATAATATTCAGAATAAAGTTTAAATAACTCTACATATATATAAATGGGTTAATACTATATTTCCATAAAACGGTATCTTACCCGAGACCTTTACGATAGCCACTGACCACAAGCATTCAATCGTAATTACCACCACAATTTAACCTTTCCTTGTTTGGCTTGTTTCCCTCAACTTCCTAAACTTTGTAAAAGCTCGTGATAATGAATGAAGCTGTGGGTTTTTAAGAAAGGAGGCATGAATGCCACTTAAGCTCTACAGATAAATTGGACAGCAGCCGATCTATATTTGCTTGTAAGTATTAGAAAATAAAGTAAGACTTAAAATTGCTTCAAACTCCATGTGTCCAAGCATTTTGGCTCGGACGTTCCTTGATTTTGGCCCTGTCACTCTTTCAACTCTGCGGGAGGCACTCGTCACAGGCAGTTTTGCCTCTTGTCTACCTCATCCACATTGAAAAAAAAAAAAAGTGTTTCCGTAGCTCATACATGTAGGTGACATAGATTCACTGTTCGTGTTCATGTTAAACTCCCTGGTTACCGTGTATACTGCCTAGCCCTGTAACTATGACACACACACACACACACACACACACACACACACATATTATACTGTACAGTATATATATATATATATATATATATATATATATATATATATATATATATATATATATATATATATATATATATAATTATACTGTATATATATTAGTATGCTGTCAGTGACCCTATAAAAGATAAAAATAGAAAAGAAACAAACAACAACAGTGTTTTAACGTAACCACAGAACGCCCTAACCCCCGCCAGCCCGTGAAGCCGTACCCCTGCAGCCTCCTGTCTTTTACCTTAACAAACGAGCGTAAGATGGTAGCACTATCAACTTAGGGGCTTCCACTCAACACATTTCCACACCTACAACCATATCACTTTCATGCAGACACCATCCCCTAGTATACAGCAGACATGTCGGTGCGAACCAAGACTTAATTAGTTATAAATCATCGATATTTATCATATATAAATGTTAACAAAATATTACTGTTCATATATAGTATAGATCGACATCTGGTATGAGGAAACAATATTACAAAGGGTTTTATGTACGCCTTAGTTTTTGTATCCCCACACGAACGAATTATGGGTATACCGCCCTGAAGTGATAAAGACAAATATCTAGCATGTATTTAAGCTGTCAAAATATATTATGCACCTGACAGAGAATAATACATCGTAAAGCAAGATATAATTGACCTAACGCGTCAAGATGATGTACGTCGGAGAAAATATATTCCTGCAATTAATTAAGAGGAGTCCGGATGCAGATGGAACACAAATATAGACTTTGTGTGAGAGAGGGAAGGTGTGGGGCGCAGGAAACATGTCGGCATCAAGACGTACGACCCATCTAGATAGTGTTGGTGTTAGGGAGGGGAGGTGTGAGGGAGGTACGACAGTAAGCTTCAGGACAGTGTTTGTATGAGGGATGGAGGTGTGAGGGAGGTACGACACTAAGCTTCAGGACAGTGTTTGTATGAGGGATGGAGGTGTGAGGGAGGTAGGACACATGATAGTTTTAGTATGAAGGAAGGAAGGTGTGAGGGAGTGGAGGTGTGGAGGAGGTAGGACACTTCATGATAGTGTTTGTATAAGGGAGGGGAGATGTGAGGGAAGTAGGACACTTCAAGACAGTGTTTGTATGAGGGAGTGGAGGTGTGGAGGAGGTAGGACACTTCATGATAGTGTTTGTATGAGGGAGGGAGGAGAGGTGAGATGTGAGGGAGGTAGGACACTTCATGATAGTGTTTGTATAAGGGAGGGGAGATGTGAGGGAAGTAGGACACTTCAAGACAGTGTTTGTATGAGGGAGTGGAGGTGTGAAGGAGGTAGGACACTTCATGATAGTGTTTGTATGAGGGAGGGAGGAGAGGTGAGATGTGAGGGAGGTAGGACACTTCATGATAGTGTTTGTATAAGGGAGGGGAGATGTGAGGGAAGTAGGACACTTCAAGACAGTGTTTGTATGAGGGAGTGGAGGTGTGGAGGAGGTAGGACACTTCATGATAGTGTTTGTATGAGGGAGGGAGGAGAGGTGAGATGTGAGGGAGGTAGGACACTTCATGATAGTGTTTGTATAAGGGAGGGGAGATGTGAGGGAAGTAGGACACTTCAAGACAGTGTTTGTATGAGGGAGGGAGGGGAGGTGAGATGTGAGGGAGGTAGGACACTTCACGACAGTGTTTGTATGAGGGAGGGAGGAGAGGTGAGATGTGAGGGAGGTAGGACACTTCACGACAGTGTTTGTATGAGGGAGGGAGGTGAGATGTGAGGGAGGTAGGACACTTCACGACAGTGTTTGTATGAGGGAGGGAGGAGAGGTGAGATGTGAGGGAGGTAGGACACTTCAAGACAGTGTTTGTATGAGGGAGGGGAGATGTAAGGGAAGTAGGACACTTCAAGACAGTGTTTGTATGAGGGAGGGAGGAGAGGTGAGATGTGAGGGAGGTAGGACACTTCACGACAGTGTTTGTATGAGGGAGGGAGGTGAGATGTGAGGGAGGTAGGACACTTCAAGACAGTGTTTGTATGAAGGAGGGAGCGGAGGTGTGAGGGAGGTAGAACACATTATGACAATTTTAGTATGAGGGAGTCCGATGGGAAATATAATCTCAATAAACCCTCTGAATAATACAGGTCCAGAAATAGGTGAAGTCTAAGAATATTAATGGGTGGGCTAGAGACTATGGCACCCGAGTGCACAGGTATAAAGCAATAGTACCCCTCTGTTATTTCTTCATGACTCACAACACCATGGTTTACTTTACTGGTTCTTATTGTTCCGCTTCCATGCACCCTGTCTATATTTATTACTGTCTATACCTCTGTGTGTGTGTGTGTGTGTGTGTGTGTGTGTGTGTGTGTGTATATGTGTGTATATATACCGGTATGTATGTGTGTGTGTGTGTGTATACCGGTATATTATGTATATGTGTGTGTGTGCTTGTGTGTGTTTGCAAGAGGGAGGCTGAGAGAGATATATTAATTAAGAGAGAGAGCGTGTGTGTATGTGTTTGAGAGAGAGTAACTAGGATGATGAGAGAGAGAGAGAGAGAGGTTGTGGGGTACAGGTATAAGTGCGGAGTAACTGCCGCACGGGGTCGATGCTGTGCCACAATAGCATGCAGAGAGACTTTTTAAGGGGACACTGACTGCTTTTTTGGCCTATTAATGTATTCATTCATAAATTCTTAGTTTCCATGCTAGAAATCCCTCAAACTTAGAAAAAAATCCCCTAGAAACCCCCCCCCCCCCCCCCAGATAAATTTGTAAATTTTTCGGTAGAACAATTTCCCGGCCGAAGGCCGGTTCCTCGTACAATTACAGCGGGTCCAGAAAAAGTGACTATAATTATACCAGCCCCTGAAAGGTGGCGTTGGAAGGCAAGAAGTCGAGTGGATTGGTCACTTCGTCTTATGATCTATTTCGCATCACGACAATGACGTATCAATATATAATCTAATCTATTAATTTCACTCCCAACACCAAACACTTCCCAGTTAACCCCTTCTGTACTGGTGATGTATTTTTCATTCTATTCTGACAATTATTAGGCGATTTTGTTCAGCTTAGGAAGGACGTCTACCCATGGAAAGGCTACAGACTATCTCATTTCATCGTTTTAGCTACCATACATCTTTCCTAAGCTTCATTATATCGTATCAATGTAGCTGAAATTGAATACAAAAGACGTCGCCGGTACAGAAGTGGTTAAATTAATGAAAGCATGTGATCTTCCCTGGATTAGAACCTGGGTTACCACATACAGGTCCTAAATACACATAACCAGAAAGAATACAAATGCGGAAATAAATTAATTTAATACTTGGTACTTTCTTCTGCAGGGGTTCATAGGAATGCATGCTCTTTTGTCTTTAAGGGGACATGGGCCGGTTTTCTGGACCACTTTCTCCCTCATGTTTAGCCACATTAGTTTTCAGATGTTAAGATGTTTGGGCCATTAGTTAGTCGATTTTTAGACCTTTCGCCCCATTTCTATGTCAATATTTAGACCTTTCGTGCTATTTAGGTGTCGATTTTTCCCCTGGCGAACGATAGTGAGCCTGTAATGTTGGAAGAACTGGCCTTCGGCCGGGATATTTGTCTACCAAAAAATGTACAAATTAATCTAGAAGGGGGATCTAATGCATGTTTTTTTTTTTTTTTTTGATGGAGGTCTAGGAAGGAAACTAGAAAAATAATGAATACATGCAAAAATCGCCCAAAAAGTGAACCCCCTCCCCTTAAAGTGAACCATCCCCCCTTAAAGTGAACCATCCCCCCTTAAAGTGAACCACCCCCCCCTTAATATTTGTTTTACGGTTTTGTAAAAAGGAGTTGCGAACGAGGAGCGAAGTAACTAAGGTGAAATGGTCTTGACGCGAAATGACCGACTTCAGTGTATTGTCGCTATTATACCGTAGCATAAATACTCATCCAAAACTGAACCACGACTGATTATTAACCCCTTCCGTACCGGCAAAGTATTGTTAATCCTAGTCGAGCTATATATAGACGGTTTTATGCAGTTTAAGAAGGATATGTGGTAGTAAAAAGGGTTAATTGGGATAGTTCGAAGCCTTAACATTCTGAAGGTCCTAGTAAACTGCATAACATCGTCTAAGAGTAGCCAGAATATTTGTAAAAGATGTAGCCGGTATAGAAGGGGTTAAGTTGTTTAGTAACGTATATACCAAGGACTCGTTATATAGGCCTATATTCCCATAGAGATATAGCCAAAGGTGAAATGACGGAGTTTGTATATGATTTTTGAGCGTGACTGTGCAGTATATATATTAAGGGGAGATTTCCACTTGAGGGATATTTTTTTCTTGACCCCTAACTCCCTCATGGTTAGCCCCATTGCTTTTGATATTTTAAGACGTTCGCCCCATTAGTTTGGCGATTTCAAGAACTTTCACCCCATTTCTGTCAATTTTAAGACTTGTCGTGCCATTTAGGTCTCGATTATTTCCTCGCGAGCGATAGTGAGCCTGTAATTTAAGAGGAACCGGCCTTCGGCTGGCACATTTTTCTACCGAAAAATGTACAAATTTATCTTGAAAGGGGTTCTAGGGGCTGTAATGTTAAGCTTGATGGAGGTCTAGCGAACTAACTAAAAACCTCCCCTTAAGGTGAGCTGGAGGGACGGGGGGGTGGGGGGAGAGCCACTGGGTTCGTGCGGCGGGGTAGTTGAGTCCTCTACTAAATGCTAAGAAAGACATACGACCCTACTAATGTCGGGATATATAGCCGCCCCGTGGTTTCCTCGTTCTTAGTGGCAGTGAGAGAACATATTAGACCCCCTGGACAAAAGGGTTGGCAATTCAAGTCCGCTAGATAATAACTAAATGCCGAAAGTAGCTTGAATAACGTCACAATCTCTAAAATATATCTCTAAAATGGCTCAAATCTACAGAACATCGCTAGAATTCATGTCGCTAGACGTAAACATGTGCCTCTAGATCAAAGTAAATACCTCCAGATCTAGCGGGAAAGTAGCTAAATTGACAACACTGGTTAGGATCAGCCATAATGGGGAGCTAACGCCTGGGGGGGGG
>JBAKBP010034150.1:0-21017 GCA_037953745.1 Lithodes maja | reverse complement strand
ACGCATGGTCATTTGATGTCCTGTGATGTCCCCACGCTCTGTCCTTGCTGCCATATTCCAGTGTCTGTCCAGCATCTCCTGATCGACTGTCCGCGTTTCTCCAATGCCCGACGGCAGGCATTCCCCTTCATATCCTCCCTTAATCGCCCCCTTGTCTTAGCCGATTTGCTCGGAGAGTCCCCCACTTTCTCCCTCCCACATCTTATGCGGTTTCTCCTCCATACCCGTCTCCTTCAGCTTCTTTAATTAGTGTTTCCTAGTCTTCTTCTCCTCTACTCCGTCGTGCGCCCTGCCCCACAACACCTCCGATGTTTGTTTTTTTTTCCACAAAGTTTCTTTTGGTGCCACATAGTCTTTTTAGGCTTGGTGCGAATCCCTATTTTAATAATAATAATCCACCACATAGGGTGTACATTACTACATGAGCAAGTTAATCTGTTTCCCAAGCAAACTAATCGCACATATAACAACGCACTATCGTCACGTTAAAGGAAGTAGTCAAGTTTGGGCTATAAAACTAACGTTGCGTTAGCAACATTTTTTATGGGGGGGGCGGGAGGGAAGGAAGGGGGTAGGGGTGGTAGGGAGGGGGTGGGGGGCGGGAGGGGGCAGGGGGTGCAGGGAAGGAAGGAGGGTGGGGGTGGGGGTGGGGTGGGGGGGTTAACCAACAAGGAGCCCCCCTACCACCCTAACTCCCCGCCTCCCCATAACCCCCTCTACCACCCTACCCCCCTCCCCTCCCCTCCCTACCCTCCTTCCTTCCCTTCACCCCTGCCCCCTCCCGCCCCCACCCCCTCCCTACCACCCTACTAAATATACAATTTATTGTCTTTTTTCACTGATTTATATATTTCTATAGGTTCTAATCATATGAATGTCACTTGGTATATACATATGTGTCACTTTCACATATTATTATGGTGTAATTGTATTTGTATCAATTTTCTCATAATACATGACTTTTGTATTACAATAAATTGGTTTTCTTCCACTTTTTGCCTATATATAATTATAGTGTACATATTGTCATTTTATTTGGCAATTTCAGTATGATTATTAGAACTCCAGCTTGGAGTGGTAATCAAAGAAGCACTCTAAAGCACAGAGTGCCACCTTGCACTCCACACACTCCATGGTTGACTTTTTACCTGGCCTCGGCCTCACCCTGCTGTTGTAGCAGACATGGCACCGCTTCTGCTGTGTTCTTCCTGATTCATTCTGAGGCAGGGAACCAAGCCTGTGCCTAATCAAGTATTGAGCACACTGCAAGCGGTCAATAACGGCGGGCCCAGGATGTGCCACTGCCCTCTGTGGCGTAGCATACTTCTCCAGGAGCTCCGTCAACACCTGCTTTTGGAACCTCCGCAGGCTATTGAACTTCATGGGTGTGTTCACATTCCGAAGCTTGTATATATTGTAGGCATTCAGAACTGACGTGTCCACCATATGCAGAAAGAACTTTTTGTACCATCTGCACGAGGTACGCAGGCAGTCAATGAAGCCTATCTGCATGTCGGACTTGTCCACCAGCCTCATGTTGATGTTGTAGTCCAGGACAGCATCGGGCTTGGTCACCCTGGCCTGGGTGCGGCGATCCACCTTGCCAGTCTCCACCATTTCCCCCTTGTGGATGGTGGTCAGGAGGTTGACCTTCCGCTGGTCGTGCCAGTGGATAGCCAGAATGGGCCCCGACTTCTTCTTGAACACATCACCTTTTTTGGTCTTTGGAGGGAAAGGTGGCATGCCCTTCCTTTTCCCTCGTACTGTGCCTACAGTCCCCGTCTTGCGCTCATGCAGGTACTGTGAGAGAGTGGGGGACGTGTAATAATTGTCCGTGTAGAGGACGTGATTCTTGTGAAAGTAGCGGTCCATCATGGCTTGCACCACTGCTCCGCCAAAGCCAATGAGGGGGTCCACAAGCAAGTCCCCTTCCTTCCCGCTGTAGACCAGAAAGTCCAGGACATAGCCAGTTTGGCAGTCGCACAGCACAAAGAATTTTATGCCAAAGCGATGTCTTTTTGAGGGGATGTACTGCCGGAAGCTGAGTTTTCCCCGGAACAGCACAAGAGACTCGTCAATGACGACCTTGCGGAAGGGCTTGAAGTAGGAGGTGAAGCGTTCTCGCATCATCTCGTACAACGTCCTAATCTTCCACAGCTTGTCTGGGAGGTGGACGTCAAGGTTGGTGACAAGATGGAGCGCTGCGAGGATATCAAGGTACCGGTCGCGAGACATATATTTCCCGAAGGCAGGGGTGGATATCAGATCATTGGTGATCCAATAGTCAGGCAACCTATGCTTCTTGACATGAGGCATTAGCATGGTGAGTGCCAGGAACACCATGAACTCTTTATGAGTCACTGGGGTCCACTGCCTCATGTGGCCCTTGGTCACCTTGCCCAAAAAGTGGACCTGGAATTGGTGCTGCTTATTTGTCTCTTTGACAACATAGCCTACCACCTCCTCATCAAAGAAGGCCTCAAATAGTTTGTGTGGTGGAGCATTGGGTCCTGCAGGAAAATTGGGGGTAATGCCTGAACCCTCCAGTACCTCATCAAAAGCTGGCACATCAGGGTTGTATCCATCCTCATCAACTACGTCTTGCCACTGAAAAACGTAGAATGGGTCTTGTCTACGCTGACGAGGAGCTCCAGCTGGTGGCCCAGCACGCCCACGGCCAACTCGGGAGGCGCGCGCCCTAGGGCGGCGAGGGCGTCGGCCAGGGCGGCGGGCAGCACGACGGGCAGCACGACGCCGGGCCAAGCGGATGGGTCGAGGGTCGTCGATGTCCATATAGTCATCGTCAGAGTGGTCATCTTGCCCTGACGGTGGACCTATGTAATTGTGGCCAGAGTCTTCAGAGAGGTGCCCTTCATCATCAGTGGCCCCCACATAATCTGGCGGGGAACCAGTGATGCGTGGGCGGCGTGCGGGTGGGCGAGGTGGGGAAGGAGTGGCAGGTGAGGCTGTGTCCCCCCGAGGTCCTGGGCTCCTTGGCCTGCGACGAGTGACAGAAAGCAATGTTTCACTGTCACTAGGCCCAGGTATTGGTGATGCGAGCTCAAAGACTTCTTCAGGAAGACATGTTGAAGGCGGGAGAGGTGGGGAGGACCGTGGGGAAAGTTGCGGGGACGTATGGCTGGGGCCGGCCGGGGTGGACGCCGCGGGAGCCTCGAACAAAACTCTCTTAATTTTCTTAATTTTTTTGGTATATTTCCTACCTTTCCCCTTTTCGGCAGCAGTATGTCTCCTGTCGGGGGACCTAGGAGGCAAATAGGCCGAAAGTGGGGGGTCCTCAACCCTTGGCAATGGTGGGGGTGGTGGGGAAGAATGCGGGGCATCCGGGTCATCTTGGGTGGCGTGGGTAGATAAGGGAGACAATGGCGGACGAGAAGGGTCACCACGCTGACCCTCACTCACAGCCTCATCCTCACCAAGTAGTTTTGCTTGTTCCCTAGCTGCCGCGGCCGCCTTCTCAAGTATTTTCTGCTTATACAAATGTAGCTTGAAAGGCGATTTACCTGGGGAAGGGCTTGGAGTCGTGTCACTTATGCGAAATTTGGTGAGTGACCTTGAACTCTCCCACTCACTCACTCTCTCAAGTTCACTGTCTTTAGGTAAACCAGCTTCCTCAACAACTGGTACATCACCTTCATCACTCTCATCACTGTCATGTTCTCTCGCAAATCCCAGGAATTGCTCTTCTTTGTCACTCTCATGGCCATAATCACTCGACTTATAATTACTGGAGTCGTCACTGACTTCATCATCAACATTATGCTTGGCATCAGCTCGCTCATAAAGTCTCAATGTCGTCTCAATACCTCCGGGAGATAACACATTTAGGCGATGGCGTCGGGGTAAGGCGCGACGAACTAGCAAGGGCGTCGTAGGAAACACGGTATCGGACACAGCGGAATCACTATTTGGCGTACTGTCCATGATGGCGTCGGGGTTGTTGTTGTTGTTGTTGTTGGTCCCCAAGCTGCCTGGCCGAACAGCCCCAAGGCCCCGAGCAATTCCAAGGCCATAACCGAGCGCCCCCACAGAACCCTCCTTGCCGACCACAATAAAGCCTGGGTGACCGAAGCCACTCCATGGCGGGGAGCTGAGGAGGGTGCAGAAACGCCCGGGAAACCAAAGTCCCACCCAGGGCCCTGTGCCCCTCAGCAATTATGAAGAGAAAGTTGAGGGGCAAGGGAAAATTGTGACGCTTTGGCTTCCAATCTTGGTAGATTGGGAGGTCAATCCACGGAAAAGACGCCGTCACTTGAGATCTAGAAAATATATAAGTTAAAGGAACAGTCAGAGTAAGCTATGGGTATGGCAGAGATCGCTCAGTTCTCACTCTGATAGACCAGCCCATCACCACACCGTCGGGGTAGATACTGTTGTTGTGGCGTCGTTTACGCCGGGTGGCGCCACCTACCGTCCCATGATACCAAAAATGTACGCGCGGCATTCGAAAGCACGCACGCAAGCAATGGGCGTTAAAGAGCCCTTCCGGGTTGTGCGGGCCGAGGTTGTTATGGGCGTTCAAGAGCCCTTCCGGGTTGGAGGGGTTAAACTGATATATCAAGACTTCCAAAATATAGAAGATGAATGGGAAGGGGATGGAAGGGAGGGCCAAAATCGTCAATGATTCCGGGGCCACTACTAAATATTAGGTTTTCCTGCTTCCCTTCGGGACTCAAACCTATAATTTATTAGTGGCCCCTTCATCATTGACGATGCGCCTGATATCTCAAGTCTGGAGGGGGACATTCATCAGGGATATCATGACCACTAACAAATTACTAAGGTTAAAAAGAGAAACACGTACGGAGAAGATCATCGTTTAATAAAAATAATAAAAGGTTTTACAGGCGGCGTCTCTTAAAGGTTGCCTGTTTGTGTAGCACCGTTACGTTTGACAGAACAGTTGGTGTAACACACATAAACTATACATTTTAGCTTATGAATACATAAATAAATCAATATATCATCTCTTAGAAAATACAGTACTGATAATATGGTGGCCTATATATTTATGGCCTACAGGTACTCTATTACATATAGATTTGTACTTTTGCCCTTAGTCCTAACCTTAAGATTAATGAGCGTAATGGATACTCTATTGCCATACATAAAGTAACATAACAAATTTCCTGACTAGACTTACTTAGTGTAAGGAATGGGTTATCACATGACCTTCATTCTCGTCATCTTGTTGTATCACATATTAGGCAGGTTAGAGGCCCTAGCTCGGATACCTCCCCCCCCCACCCCCTCCCCCTTTCTTATACAAACCTAGCTTAATACTAGACTCTCTGCCTTAATGCTATACATGTACGAGAAGGTTTCATGAGATTCACGGACAGGTAACGTGTTAAGAAAGTGTGATTGGACGACCACAGCTTGGTCTGTTGAATATCATCGAGTGAGTAATTATGTAGGAACCTGAGTGATGCAGCCCACTTCCGGATATCGTGTGATCTAGCAAGAACGCCCGGATTACTCTCTATCTATCTATCTATCTATTGCCTGACGCCGTGATCCCCGAAGGGGTGGCCACAAACGAACCGCCCCCATGCACCTCTGTCCCCAGTCAGTCGACGCCCCTCCCCCCAACCAGCACCGCCTTCGTTCATGTAGTTCCTCACTCCATCCTTCCACCTCATATTCGGTCTACCTCTCCCCCTCTGTCCCTCTACTCTCTCTAATTACTTATACTAATAACGCAGCCAGCTGTCGTTTTTGAAGACGTTTATCTGTCCGTGAAACCCAGAGGGACCCGGCCTGAGCTGGCTGAGATTCCCGCATAAATAAAATGAGTGACTGCACCGGGCAAAATAAATGGTGCCTATCGCCCTGTTTCAGAGCAGGAACTTCAAACTCTGTAAAAACATGATTACTGTGTTCATTTTTAGCAATGAAATTAGGAGCAGGAGCAATATGGACACTCATGTTGTGCCTCGAAAACCTTAAGCAAGATGGCTCCGAACTCATCGCCGCCAACTCAGACGCCCTGTCACCCGTGGCCAATGCCATTAGAAAAATGGCTTTCTTAAGTCTTAACTCGAAAGGAGGATTATGATAATATTTACGGGAATGAAACATTTCAAGGGTCAAATAAAGAGACCAGGTGGGTGTGAGTTGACGGTGGAGGAGGGCGAAGCCGGAAGCAAGACCGCATGAACCCCTTCTCCTCCGCCTCTGGCACGGACAGACCAGTTAAATCGAAAAAAGGTGTCCAAATTGCTGTGAGGTGATTCCTTAATGTGACAACTGACAACCTTTGCATTTCAAAAAGGTAATTTAAATAATTAAACACCAGAGCCACCGAGGACTGCTGTTGGTCAGTTTCTACGATCCAGGTAGTAAATGATTTCCAGTGAGATTGGTACTGTATTTGTGTTGATAATGCATATTGATTAATCAACTTGTGAGTCACGGCTTTCCCAAACTGGCCTAGCCACTTGGCCTTCTGAATATCCACAAGGCGAAAGTCAGCGAGGTCTTGAGGTTTCCAATTGTGTCTAAGTGGAAGTACGAGATCGGGAGCGACACCGGGTTCTCGCACCACGTCTTTAATTGATTGTACCAAACTTGAGCCGGCCATAACAGCGCGATCATCGAGACCATGGCTCTATAACCCTGTAGTTTGTGAACTACTTTGCACATTAAGGATGCGTCTGGAGGCGGAAATAGATAAATGAAGCACCATTTGTTCCAGTCTACCAGAAATGCGTCTGGACCCCCCGCCGGAGTCTGACTCTGACGTGTGAGGTACCGAGGCAACCTGTGGTTTGCCTCTGACGCGAACAAGTCCACTTGTGGATGGTAGGGTTCTGCAATCATCTCTTGAAAGATGTTTTGCTTGGGAGCCCATTCTACTTGAGTGCTCTGTCTCCGAGACAGAGCGTCTGCCCACACGTTCGCCACGTCGGGCAGATATGTTGCATGAAGATAAATCCCTAGCCTTGCAGCTAGTCGAAAGATCTTTTCCGACAACCCTTGTAACACTCGAGATCTCGCTGACCCTTGCTTCTGAATGCATGTCACTGCAGTCAGATTGTCCATTCTGAAGGCGAGGGACTTTCCTGCCTGGCTCATGCCGTGCTCCTATAAAAAGAATAGGGGGACTAACAACTCCTTGGCATTGATATGAAGGTGATTTGACCTGGACCATAGACCCTGACCCTGATGTCCTAGGTTTGACTGGTAACCCCATCCCAGGGTACCTGACGCGTCTGTATCTATCCAGACCGTCGGAGAAGGAGCTGTCCATGTTAAGGAGGAGTGTATTACTTCTGGCTTTGCCCAAGCCGCCAGGAGGTTGTGGATTAACTTTGGAATTTGCCGCAGTGTTTCCGCCGGCAATAGTGGAAAGCGCCTGTTTCCTTCCAAAATAATTTGTTTGACCTTCAGACGACCTAACGGGACCGTCAGCTGTATCCAATTGAGTGATCCTACCAGAGATTCCCAGATCCTCCTCGTTGTCAGAGAATGAAGAAACCGAAAGAGTTTCCTCCGAAATCTCTGACGGTTATCTTCGCTCTGACTCAGAGTGAGTAACTCGGTATCCCAGATAAGGCCCACCCATTGGATTTTCCTGGTGGGGATCAAGGAAGACTGCTAAGTTCACCTTGAACTCCAAGGCAGCTACATGAGTTAGCACCTGTTGTACATGTTGGAGGCAAATATTATTTCGGATTGTGATACTATTAACCAGTCGTCGAGATACCATAACACCATGATTCCCTGATTTAGCAATGGTAGCAAAGCCTGTCGGACTAATTGTGTGAAAACTCGGGGTGCCAGATTTAGACCAAAGGGCATTCTTTGAAAGACAAACGTTTGATCCCCGTTGCGCAAAGCTAGATACAGTATTTCTGAAAACTTTTGTTGATGGGGACATGCCAATAGGCTTCTGTTAGATCGATGGAACACATCCAACTCTGCGGCGGGAGTGTTCATCTGATCTGGTTCACAGTCAGCATCCTGAACGACTGATTGTGAATATGGGTGTTGAGATAAGAGAGGTCGACCACCGGCCTCATCTGAACACTGTCCCTTTTTGGCACCAGGAACAACCGGGATGTGAACACGGGTTGTGACAAAGGACTGGGGATAATGATCTGTTTTTGGGCCATCTCGTTGACGACTGATCCCACCTCTAATGAAACACGATTGAATTCTGTGGGGATACGTAAACGGGATCGCCGGGACCACTGCCATGAGAGGCCCTTTCGGACCACTGTCCTTGCCCATGTACGCCGGGGCCATGCCCGATGACAATCCCGGAAGTTGCCAGTCGCATGACTGGTATTGTCCGGCATTACTACTCTCGGATCCGGCTCGCCTTGCCTTGGCACTGGGAGTGAGAGAGCCTTGTGGTGTCTAAGTTTTTTGGATTGGAGGGTTGTGACTCTGATTTTGGGTTGGGGGGATGAAAGGCCTTGCTACCATCGTTACCGGGTTTACCCCTAGACTGCCCCCTGAACCAACGCCCTCTACCCCTGGGCTGACCTCGACCTCGAGACGTCCCGCTACCTCCAGGGGTTGTGTGAGTCTTGGATGATTGAAAGGACTGGGACTGACCACGAAATGAACTCTTAGCATTAAATTTAGATTTAAATGACTGCTCACTCTTTGGGTTAGAAGTAGTGGCAGGTTGGGAGTCTAATAGAAAATTGACAAGTGCGCCAGGCATTTTCAGAGGCTAGGGTTTTGGTGAAAACATTTGATAATATCAGTCTCCTACCGATCTCTACAGGGAGTCTCCTCACCAGGTACACCCTCAGATCTTGGCGAACCCTCACCGCCTCAAAGAGAGCAGTTCGGATATCACCAAGGGACTGAATGGAGTTCTGAAGAAGGAGGTGCCTAGTAAGAGAAAGAGCCTTCTGGGTGCCAGCGTCCATTACCGACTCAGTCGTCCTGAGAAGATATTGAGACGCTAGTCTCCAGGCTTTCTGCCTCATTTTGAAATCTTTGCTGATCTGTACCTGTGTGGGAGAACAAAAAGGTTCAGGCAATTGACATAAAGATAATTTCGGGGCCCAAAAAAAGTAAAAAATTTGTTGTGGGATCCCGTCCGCCTTGCCTACCGGCATAGAGAACCTGATTGTCCTCTTGCGGGAGCTGATGACTGCTCATATTAGTTATAGTGCTGGCAAACAGCTGGGCCTCTTGTTCCCATGCCGCCCACGGCCCTGACTCCCCTCCCTGAATGTGCACTACTGATGTACCAGCATAGTCCCTGAAGGGTATTGAATGTAACTCTGGGGTCATCCCTTGTAAAAGTTTCAAATCATTGAACCCATCCAACTCATCCAATCGGAAAAAAGTTTTCCTGAGGATGCGGGAGGCAAGGCAGGGGATGGCATGTAAACAAAATAATCAGGAGTATAAATAGTGAGGATGGCCATTGCAACAACATCAAGTACTTCCCCCAGATTGGTTCTTGGCCCTTAATTTCTTCGTCTCACTCACCTCAATAACCCAATGATCCAGAACAGGAGACTCGCCTGTAACTGTGGGCTGTGCGGCCTCAGGGTGGTTAGGCTGAATAACAGACCAAGATGTATCAGGTCCATAGAGTAGGGGCATAGGGCCCTTGTTACTAGGAATTGACTTATCAAGTGGTGGAGGAAGCAAATCCGAGAATAATTTCAGATTGGATGGCAAAAGAGCCGCGGCTCCCGAAGTGGTAGCCGTCGGAGGGACAGTGGGAGGAGGTATGTTTACGTTAACCTGAGGTTGAACTAACACTTGCCCTAGAGGTCGCACCGCCGGGGCTATAGGTGCCGAAACCTTTACCTGTCGCTCTTTAACCTGTCTCATAAAGTCTAGCCACTCTTGTAATAGTTCACTCGAAATATACACCCCACTTGCTTGGTATGATTGGGACGCGGACTGTGTCATCTCTGAGTCCTGCGTCCTGAGTTCTGTGAGTGCCGGGAAGAAGGTCGCTGGCCAGGCGTCTCCTCCTCGGCGTTTACTCCTATGTGGTGTAAAGTTGATCCCGGTGGCCGGGTCAGGGGGGCCGGTAAAGCCTCTGTGGTAAACTATCAATGGAAGTTAAATATTACTAAGCTATAATGAATCAAATAAATAAATCTAAATTAATACTACTCCATATCTAAATTGAATTCAATCTGAAACAAGCTAATTTATATCCAAAGGTCTCGCATAATAAATTTATATATAGGGTATATATAGATATATAGGGTTAATATTAGCCAGGAATTAACTCCCCAATAGTTCTACGTGGCAATGAGGCAAGGGAGAACGTTTTACCCAATATGGCGGTGGACAATGGGGATCGAGACTTCGGTCCCGAGACACGAGTCAAGTTAAAGAAAGAATAAATGATTACATGGGAATGGACATGATTATTATGCTTATCTGTCAGTCAGTCATGGTGTCGATGAGAGCGTCGTGATGGTGTAGCTGTGTGTATTGCTGTATGTGTATTGTGATTAGAGGCACAAAAGCACAATCAACTGAGGGCGGAAAATTAGATGTTAACTGGTTGGTGTTCGTGAAGGCTCTGGTGTTCCTCGAAAGCACACCTTGCTGCCTTGGCAAAACGCCAGGAGCCAAAATTATCGTACCGCATCTAGGTTGCTCTATACGATAAATTATATTAATATATACGATAAATTCATATATACTACATAAGACCATGGCAATATTGCTTATTTACAATCTTATAATATACGATCTACTCGTCCTACGTCGTGCTGTAGGAGCGATCGTGACGTCACAGAGACATACGAGATCACAAAAGAGTCATATTCTATCGTATTTATACGATAGCCTCCAACCGAGACTCGCCGACCCGGGCAGCGGAATCGTGTGTTTCTGTTTGTGAGTCGTCGAGAACGTTGGACTCAGAGAGGTCCCGCAGATTCAGATCCGGTATCTCATACTCTATAGGGTCTTGCAGAGAGGTGGGTTGGTCAGAGGAGCACTCATCCTCCTGTTGGCGAGAAAACGCACTGCTACCCCTCTCCGATCCCAATACCGGTAAAACCTTAGGTTCTGGCTGAATACGGTGTGGGATGGTAAACCGGTGAGAGTGGCCTGAGACATTACTGGATGTGTCTTGGGGTGCCTCCTGGTGCGACGAAGACTTTGGTGCCAGTTGAGGTGGAGACTGAGCTTCCGTCTTCGATGCGGAGGATCTTTTAGACTGCTTCTTCCTGTTTTTGTCATCGCCAGAGGAGAGTGCGGCGGAAAAATCAGTACGTGGCTTCTTAGACGCGTGTTGCACAGTGGGCGACTTGGGCCTAGAAGTATGTCTGGGGGAGCAGGACCGATCACGCCGGGAAGATGAGGATGGTACGTCCGGCAGATGTTTGGTCCTAGGTCGCTTGGTGTGGCGGGAGGGCGCTTCGCGAGTCTCGGTCGCTAAGGGCGAGGTAACTGACGGCACTTTAAGAAAATCCTCTAATAATGGGTCATCCAATTGTAAAGATTTGTGGGCCACTGTCTTACAGTACGTTACATAACATGATTGTATATGGAGCAGAATTGTCTTACACTGACCATCTGAGTGGGTTAAGCATGCATTACGAAAGGCTGAACACTTGGGGCATAATTTAGAGAGCCAACGACCACGAGATCAATCCAAACAAGGTACGCATTTAACACAGAGGAGATGCCCTAT
Organism: Lithodes maja; assembly: GCA_037953745.1. NCBI lineage: Eukaryota > Metazoa > Arthropoda > Malacostraca > Decapoda > Lithodidae > Lithodes > Lithodes maja. The sequence goes on along the minus strand of JBAKBP010034150.1, from coordinate 9,358 downwards.
GACTGCTAAATTTTTGCAACCCAAAGCCGAAAACGCACTTTTATCCATTGCTCCCTCCCGCCAAGGAGATGCAGATCCTCCTAGGTGTCCCGCCTGCGAACCTGAGGGAGAGAAAATTCCAAGAATCAATGCTCATAAGGACACGCTAGGCTGGAAAAGCTAATGTTAACAGATCTCCAACGATATAGAGAAAAAATAGTTGAATAACACTAGACAATCTTAATTCCCCTTACGTTAAGTATATTCCCATAAATGTAAGTGAGTAGTTAATAGCCTACCATGTGCTACTTGAGTAATAACTTCTTACCCAAGTGACCAACACTGACCTCATCCTGTCTTGTTATGAAAGAACTAAACCCGGCGACCAACGCTACAATTCATTTAATGTCTTTCCCCCGTGGCGGACCAGGGCCTTAAAATAAGTTATACAGATAACTGAGAAGCTACAAGATAGGAATGGGTGAGTTCGTTTCTCGGCTCAGCCGTTATTTTTCCAGCGGCAGTGGCTCCCCACTATGCACCACCAGGATTAACGTTCGGACAGTACCAAGCAACGAACGTTTTTCTCTTGTTAAGTTTATGCGGCGGAAAAATTTGCTTTATAAGGGAGGCGGGGTAGCCGAACTCTCCAAGAAAACAATTTAGTAAAATGCCGGTCAAGCCGGAATCATGCTAGACGCCGTAAACAAAACAGACAAAATCCAAACTATCCTGCACCAAACCCGGATATCTGAATTTTATACATAGCTCTAGATGTTTCTGGAAGTTTCCCGGCGGGAAAGCCACTTGAAACAACTAGAGGCACATTGACTAAGTCTCACTTTTATAAATCCCGCCGGAAGGGCCAACACCCTAGAATGGATCCCAACACAACGTGCACACATATGGCATAGTTATACATGAATAATATAATATCAATAATAACACTCCCTAGCCATATATACACAACCTACTTGAGGCCAACTAGATGGGGGCAGGCGTCGATGATATCATATATAATAGCACAAACCTGCAATCCAGCGTATACCCAGATAACACGTAGTAATCACGAAGCGTAGGTTGAAGAGCAGCATGGCTCCGTGCAGGACCCCTCAACTAAGTGAGAAAATCCCCGATGTACTAGCCCACGTGGCATACTTGTTGAACACCCAAAGTGGACCGAACAACAGGCCCCGGTTCACTAACAATAAGCCTCATGACTAACAGTGAACTAAAAATGAGCTAGGATAATAAAACAAGCACGTGGGAGCCTCGCCTTATCACAACGAGGACTCCGCCTAACACACTCGCCTTTACAACAGTACCCAGAAAAACAGTCTCCTGGGCCAGAGAAAGGACGTTCACAACCTACTCCTAGTCTATAAGCTACCTATCCTCAGCACTTAGCATGTACGTATGAGCAAAAGACTCACCATGACTGAGGGGGGTGAAGAATAAAGGAGAGCAGGAGTGCCCTAAGACACGTCCAACGCAAGCGGGCCCGGGAGGAATAAGGATGAGAGATCGCTTCGATGAGGGAGGCGAAGCGTGCGGAATAGCAGACGCATGGGAAGCGCAATGCTAAGATCAAGTTTAATATTTTTACTTTATTATTTTTTGCTAGTTCTTTCTAGTAGTGGTACCCACATCATATAGGACGAGTCCGTGAGTGTTTTTTTAGAGCGTTTCGCTCACGATGTGTGGCAATCGTATTTTGATCTCTCCCGGGCGGGAAGTTTGAAAAGCAAGCTAATTGAGTTCAAAGATTGGCCATAAACAATGTTAAGGTGCATCGTCAACGATGAAGGGGCCACTAATAAATATGCAATATCTACCATACCTCCTTCATCCAATATTTGGGTCCACCTGTCAAGTACTGTAATCAACTGTAGTACTGTCGATCATCCTGTCATGAAACCATACTGCCTGTTGCTGAGTAGTTTGTGTTCCTTCATATGGGCCAGGATTCCTTCTCTAATTAATGTTTCCATAATTTTGCACACAACGCATGTCAAACTTATTGGTCGGTAATTCACCGGGTCACACCTGTCACCTTTCTTGTATATAGCTGTGATGTTAGCTCTTTTCCAGTCTATGGGTACTTTCTAACTTTTCAGTGACAAATTAAGAATTATCTTCAATGGGTAAGAGATAGCTTCGATCCTTGGCTTCTATATCATTTTCGAATGGAAACCTTCAGGGCCTGGAGATTTATCCTGCTTCATTTTATCAATAACTTTCCTTATTTCCAGTTCAGTAAAGGCAAAGGGCATTAGCTCAGGGACGTTCCTCATGTCAATGTTGGGCTCATGAAGGCTACTGGTACTGCACCTTCTCGTTCTTCAGTAAACACCGTACTGAAGAAATCTGCCAGAACTTTAGCCTTCTCCTCATTGTTAGCAGTCTTCATAGTTCTTTCCTCGTTGATATAGAGGTCGTTGACACTTGTCGCTTTTTTTGTTTATGATCTTACATATTTCCAGAAGGCCTTAGGATTAGATTTAAGAACATAAAACATAAGAAAATGGGAGTCCGCAAATAGCCGATCGGCCCACACAAGGCAGATCCCTGTCACACCCAACCCCAATTACAAGGCCCAATTATAGACACATCTCACTAATACCTTGAGTACTGACTCCACCAAAACGGTCAGAGATTAACACAAGATTACGGGGGTCTGTTGAGCGCCGATTGGCCCACCTGGTAGATCCCCCTCACACCCAACCCATCTCGTCCATATGCCTATCTAATTTTATCTTAAAGCTCCCTATCGTTCTTGATCCCACTATATCACTTGGTAGCCTATTCCACCCATCTACAACTCTGTTACCAAACCAATATTTGCCTATATCTTTTCTGAAACGAAATTTATCTAATTTGAAACCATTTGTAAGAGTTATTTCGCTATCACTGAGCTTTAGTACATTTTTCATGTCTCCTTTATTAATTCCACTAACCCACTTGAATACCTCTTATCATGTCACCTCTAACTCTGCCTCTAACTTCAACCTTTCTTCATACGGAAGATTTCTAATATTATGGATAATTTTTGTCATTCTACGTTGTACTCTCTCCAATGAATCTATGTCCATTCTGTAATAAGGACACCAAAATTGAACAACATAATCCATATGGGGTCTCACTAATGACAAGTAAAGTTTTAAGATAACATCAGCAGTTCTGTTACTCACACTCCTAGATATGAACCCGAGAATCATGTTTGCCTTGTTACGAACGCTTATACATTGTTTTCTAGGCTTCAAATCATTGCTAACAAACACACCTAGATCTTTCTCACAGTCTGAGTTTTCTAATTCCATATTAGCTAGTTTATATTTAAAATTTGTATGCATCTTCCCTATCTTTAATACCTTGCATTTGTCAATGTTAAACTTCATCTGCCATTTTACTGACCATTCGTGTAAGGTATCTAGATCCCTTTGCAGACACACTATATCTCTAACTGAATCAATTTTCCCCCCCATTTTGGTATCGTCTGCAAATTTACTTATCCTACTAGTTATACCTAAATCAAGGTCATTTATGTATATAATAAACAACAGAGGACCTAATACAGATCCCTGGGCGACACCACTCTTGACTGATCCCCATTCTGACTTAGTACCATTTATGCTGACTCTCTGCTTCCTACCAATTAGCCATGACCTAATCCATCCTAACAACGCCCCACCTATTCCATGTGCCTCAACCTTTCTCATCAATCTCTCATGAGGGACTCTGTCGAAAGCTTTACTGAAATCTAAATGTATAATATCGTATGCCTTGTCATTATCTACTGCTTCATATACCTCTGAGAGAAAACTAAGCAAATTAGTAAGGCAAGAACGTCCTTGAGTGAATCCATGCTGAGAAGAATTGATTAAGTTAAATGTTTCTAAGTGGCTTCTCATTTTCCTAGCAATAATTGACTCTAGTAGCTTTCCTATGATTGAAGTGAGACTAATGGGACGGTAATTGGATGCTATTGATGTATCACCTTTTTTGAAAATCGGAACTACATTTGCAAGTTTCCAAGCTTCTGGAACTATACCTGTTTCTAAATCAGATTTTCAGCTATTGACCTTACAATATTTGTAACTGCTTTCCTTGTCTCCCATCTCACTTGGTTGTTGAGTCTCTTATATCCATGTAAAAGTTGTTTATATTCTCTATCCTGGGCTACCAGTACGCCATTTTTTTTCATCTTTAACCCCTTCTGTACCGGTGACATCTTTGTAACTTTATTCTGACTACTATTAGGCAATTTTATGCAGCTTAAAAAGGGCCTACAACATTTACCAAGCTTCGAACTATCTCACTTAACCCTTTTTACTACCACAGATCCTTCTTAAACTGCATATATATGTCTAACTATAATAAAATTAAAAAGACGTGGCTGGTACAGAAGGGGTTAATTGTATATGGTGATAGCTACTGTAATTTCTATATTACGCATCTTCAGCATAAATGATACATAAAGGCAGGTGGTATAGGCTACTATGTAACAAACTTATGGTAATTCTTCAGTACTGCGCCTTCTCTCAACCCACCTCCCCCCACCAACCCACGTTATAATATTTTTATTAGACTAACTTGACTTAACTAACCTAACCTAGTAGGCTAAATTATGACACCCTGCTAACCTTTACCTAACAGTTGCTAACTTTTACCTAACAGCTGCTAACCTTTTCCTAACAGTTGCTAACCTTTACCTAACAGTTGCTAACCTTTACCTAACAGCTGCTAACCTTTACCTATCCGTTGCTAACCCTTACCTAACAGTTGCTAACCTTTACCTAACGGCTGCTAACCTTTATCTAACAGTTGCTAACCTTTACCTAACAGTTGCTAACCTTTACCTAACAGCTGCTAACCCTTACCTATCAGCTACTAACCTTTACCTAACAGTTGCTAACCTTTACCTAACAGTTGCTAACCTTTACCTAACAGCTGCTAACCTTTACCTAACAACTGCTAACCTTTACCTAACAGAATTGCTAACCTTTACCTAACAGTTGCTAACCTTTACCTAACAGCTGCCAACCTTTACCTAACAGTTGCTAACCTTTACCTAACAGTTGCTAACCTTTACCTAACAGTTGCTAACCTTTACCTAACAGCTGCTAACCTTTACCTAACAGTTGCTAACCCTTACCTAACAGTTGCTAACCTTTACCTAACAGTTGCTAACCTTTACCTAACAGTTGCTAACCTTTACCTAACAGTTGCTAACCTTTACCTAACAGCGGCTAACCTTTACCTAACAGTTGCTAACCTTTACCTAACAGCTGCTAACCTTTACCTAACAGTTGCTAACCTTTACCTAACAGCTGCTAACCTTTACCTAACAGCTGCTAACCTTTACCTAACAGTTGCTAACCTTTACCTAACAGTTGCTAACCTTTACCTAACAGCTGCTAACCTTTACCTAACAGCTGCTAACCTTTACCTAACAGTTGCTAACCTTTACCTAACGGCTGCTAACCTTTACCTAACGGCTGCTAACCCTTACCTAACAGCTACTAACTTATATAATATAACAAACACAAAGTATAGGCTATATATTTAACAGCTAGGCGGAGATATCACACTCGATAATCAAAACGTTCTATTTGGTAAAATATACATTTCCCGTGTAATTTTAACAGTCCTGGAGGTTCTAAATATCATAAAATACAACATAGAATAGGTTTTTATTCACTGAAGGGGAAGGTGTTGGATTGAACAATTACGAACTTATTATGGTCGATAGTATCGACAGCTTAAATAAAACCGGCGATAAAATCTAAATATACCCAAAACGCTTTCAAGGGTGTAAAATAATGTATTAGTTAGCCATATGCTCTTATTTTCTTTGGTAGCAATCCAATACAAGAAAACAGTTTATGCAGTAACTATTTTATTTAGATTAACCATTCTCATTTTAATTATTATTGTTCACAATATTATCGCTATTGCAAATGATTTATTAGATAAGATTTGTGTTTTAATGTAATTTACACGCACTCTAGTGGAAAAACATATGCATATACGATGACTCGTACATATAGGCCTACGTCAGTCCAGTAACAGCTCTCATCATTGTTTATCTGATCTCTGCACTAGAAGGACGTACGTTCTATCAGCGCAAGATTCTTTTATTTGATACACATTTGTGATCAACGTAATTTTAAAATCACAAATATTAGTCTTAAAGATGCTGTCCTATTGCACAAAATATAACTATTTGGGGGCCGTTAGTGGTCTGGATAAAGTACTGCATACAAGAGATGAGATCTTGAATGACGTTAAGGTAATCTCAGAACTTGGCGAAGGTGCTGCCGGGAAAGCTTTCCTTGTGAGTTACAAGGGAGTTAAGGCCTGCATGAAAGAAGCGAGACACTAGAACTTCATGATGGAGGCTGAGGTGATGTATAATGTGAATGGGGCAGGTGGGGCACCAAGGCTGATGGCTGCAAGTGAAGATGGTTCAGTGTTGATAATGGAGTACTGTAATGGCTCGACTCTGTTCAATTTTGCATTTGACGTCGGCTCTCGTCATGCTTTTAACCTTACTGGAGACATTAGGTGCCAGGTTGAGGCTCTGCACAAGGCCGGATACACCCACGGTGATATCCACACTGATAATGTTATGGTGTGTGGCAAGCCGGGCAAGTACTACGTTCGGCTCATTGACTTTGGCTATGCCGATAAGCTGGATCAGGGAGGAGTGGATAGTGACTGGAAGGAAGTTAAGCAGATGTTGGAGTCACTGCAAAAGCTTCCTTGATGTTCGCATTGAGAGACCCGACGAGGACTGCTGTTAGGTAGATTGATCTGCAAACTTTGTACCAGAGAAGGGTTAAGGCGGGATGACACAAGTGCTATTTCCTTTAACTTTAAATTCGCAATTTTGGAGAGGACATCAGGTCTTGAGGCTCTGCACAAGGCTGGATACACCCACAGAGACATCCAATCGGGTAATGTTATGGTGGGCATGTACTAAGTTTGACTCATCGACTTTGGTTATGCAGACACACTGGAAGGTAGTTAACCAGATGATGGGAGTCATGGCAAAAGGTAAAGGTTGTTTGATATTCGTGTTGAGTGACTCGATGAGGGCTACTCTCAGGTATCATGATCTGCATTCTTTGTGCGGGAGATGTGTTAAAGCGGGATTACATGAGTGTTTTCTCTTTTAACTTTTTGTCTGTAATTCTGATCTAGTAGCTTAGGCTATATACGTTTTGAAATAATTTTGCCACCCATATTAATATATCTTCAACCTAATTTTTTTTTTTCTATGTGATTGAGGGAGGCAAAAGGCATAACTGCCTATAGCGAGTGCCTCCCCCATAGTTGAAAGAGTGACAGGGCCAAAATCAAGGGACGTTCGAGCCAAAATGCCTGGACACACGGAGTTTGAAGCAATTTAAGTCATAGGAAGAGGGAAAGACTGATTCTGGGAGAGAGTTCCAGAGCTCAGATGTTGAGTAGAAGAAAGTTTGAGAGTAACGTTTCACTCTTGGGTTGGAGAGTTGCACAGAGTAGGGGTGGGATTGAGTTGCAAGACGGGTACCACGTGCCCTACGTAAAGGAGGTGGTATGCACTGGGATAGCTCTGAAGAACACTGATTATTATAGTAGCGATAGAATAGCGAGAGAGATGCAACATTGCGGCGGAGAGAGAGAGAGATTGCAGAGAGTTGGTGAGTGGATGGGAGTTAATGATACGAAAGGCCTTCCTTTCAACTTTGTCTAGGAGAGCGGTGTGAGAGGAACCTCCCCACACATGTGAACAATACTCAATACAAGGGCGCACTATGCCCCTGTACAGAGCAAGAAGCTGTGCAGGGGAAAAGAACCCCCTAAGGCGGTTGAGCACACCCAGCTTCTGGGAGGCTGCCTTAGCAAGACTGGTAATATGGTCCTTCCAAATGAGAGCAGAAGAAAAAGAGACACCAAGAATATTGAGAGAAGATGAAGGGTTGATTTTTGTATTGTTGAAGAATAAGGGATAGTCCGCTGGGAGATCCTGACGGGTAGATAGATGGAGAAATTGGGTTTTGGAAGCATTAAAGTTAACAAGGTTTTCTCTGCCCCAATTGGAAATAGTATTTAGATCAGAATTTAAGAGTTCTATGGCTTCATTACGTTTGTCGTTGAGGGATTGCTGGCTGGGGCGTTCTGAAAAACTAATGGAGTAGTGTAAGGTTGAGTCGTCTGTGTATGAATGGATGGGAATTAAGGTACAGTTAAGGAGATCATTTATAAAAATTAGAAAGAGAATAGGAGATAGGACAGAGCCCTGAGGAACAATGGAGTTTATAGGGTGAGGAAGTGAACAATGGCCGTCCACAACCGCAGCTATGGAACGGCCGGAAAGGAAATTAGAGACAAAGGCACAGATGGAGGGATAGAAACCGAAGGAGGGTAGTTTAGAAATTAAAATTGTTATTACCAGTGCAAAATTATCTCAAAATGTTACCAGAAATAAGTTGCAGATCAAAGGTTGTGGGAAAATGCGCTTGTGTGGCTCCTTTTCTGCATCTTCTCCACCTTCATCATAATTTTCCACATCATCATCGATGCCCTCGTCATCATTGACGAGGGCGTCATGGAGGGAAGGGTTCGGCCTCCCCTGATTCAGTTTTGTTTACATCATCGGCCAACACACTCGGTGCCACTTTTTGAGAATAGAGGACAAGGAACACAAGACCTCAGGAAGGACAAGGAACTTTACACCTTCAAAGACAACGGAGGACCTTGGAACACTATTATTATTAAAAGAGGTCCTGCAAATGGCAAATGCATTAACATTTTTGCAGTCTGACCAGGCCGGGCCTCGAACCCGGGCCTATAGCATTGCAGTCCAACACTAAATCGGCTAGACCACCAAGGAACTAAAAGTTATAGTTTTGTTTGGAACAAGTTCCTTCCACTACTACCCACTCCAACTCATGGTCATGCAGCCTGATGCCGTTCACGCACTCAAAGACTAGTAACTAGTAGCCTACTACAAAAGAGTATTTGTAACATAGGGCAATTTCCATGGATTACCTCGCTTAGTATACAAATAGAGCCCTAACTAATTAAACAAAAATCAGATTTTAAGACTTGCGCCCCTTTGGTTTGACGATTTTAAGACCTTTCACACCATTTCTTTGTCAATATTTAGACCTTTTGTACAATTTAGGTATAAAAAAAAAATTTCTTCTGGCCAGTGATAGCGAGCGAGTAGAAAAAAAAAGTAACCGGCCTTTAGCCGGAATTCTTTTCTATCGAAAAATGTACATATTTATCTTGATGGAGGGTCTTTAGGTTTTTTTTTTTTAAATCTTGATGGAGGTGTAGGGAGGAAACTAAAAAAATACAAAATATATATACTGTATAAATATAT
>JBAKBP010034149.1:0-21017 GCA_037953745.1 Lithodes maja | reverse complement strand
GGTGTTCCTTTTCACACTGTCCAGCACATCTACCTCCACACCACACATCCTTCTTACTTCCTCATTTGTCTGTCTATCCCTCCACGTAACTCCGCACGCACTTCTCAAGTAACTCATTTCCACCCCTCTCACTCTCGGTCTCAGTCTCTTCTCAAACGTCCATAGGATATCCAGCCTAAGTTTCATAAAATAGTATAAATGCAGCCGAAATAAAATTAAAAAGACGTCGCCGGTACAGAAGGGGTTAAGGGGAGGTTTTTAGTTGGTTCCCTAGACTTTCATCAAGCTTAAAATTACTCCCCCTTCACCCCCTTTCAAGATAAATTTGTAAATTTTTCGGTAGAAAAATGTCCCGGCCGAAGGCCGATTCTTCTTAAATTACAGGCTCGCTATCGCTCGCCAGGGAAAAATTGACACCTAAATGGCACGAATGGTCTTAAAATTGACAGAAATGGGGCGAGGGTTCTTAAAATCGTCAAACTAATGGGGCGAACGTCTTAAAATCTCAAAAGCAATGGGGCTAAACACGAGGGAGAAAGGGGTCCAGAAAAAAATCCTCCAGGTGGAACTCTCCCCTTAAGCTAATTGTATTGCATTTTTGCTCTTCAAAATAATGCTTCAACTCCTAAAGGGTCGCACCTGCTGAAGTGGAGGGTAATTAATTAAGGCTGTATCAAGGGTTGGGGTGTGGGCTCCTGAGGGGATGAACCAGCACGCTATGTCAACACAACCCTGGGGAGGGGGCGTCTGGTCTTGGGAAGGCCTTGGGTATATATATATATATATATATATATATATATATATATATATATATATATATATTATATATACATGTGATTATTCATTTATATTCACACACACACACACACACACACACACACACACACACACAGCCCGTAGCCTAGTAGGTAGAGCTCTCGTCTCACACACGAGGGGTCGGGGGTTCAATCCCCGGCCGGGCGGAGACAAATTGGGCTTGTCTCCTTTCATGTGTTAGCCTCAGTTCACCTAGCTGTAAATAGGCACCTGGAATAAGTGGACGACGTTGTGACGTCCCATCTGGGGTTGGCAAAAATGGTACAAGGCGAGATGGGTATCATATGGTTCACCTAAGCTGATGGCTACCTAAGCCTTCGGGCGAGACGGTACCGTCTATAGTGAGAATGGTACCATACAGATCCACCCTAAGCCTTCGTTTCCGATGTCGCCAATTGGCTAAAAATACAGACCACACACACATCCACAGCCATTCCAACGATACATATAACACCTACACATATAGGAGGCGGGAAATAACGAGCATGCTCACTCCCGCAATACAACTAGAGTAAGTACAACTAGAGTAAGTACACACACACACACACACACACACACACACACACACACACACACACAGCCCGTAGCCTAGTAGGTAGCGCTCTCGTCTCACACACGAGGGATCGGGGGTTCAATCCCCTGGCCGGGCGGAGACAAATTGGGCTTGTCTCCTTTCATGTGTTAGCCTCAGTTCACCTAGCTGTAAATAGGTACCTGGAATAAGTGGACGACGTTGTGACGTCCCATCTGGGGTTGGCAAAAATGGTACAAGGCGAGATGGGTATCATATGGTTCACCTAAGCTACTGGTCAACCTAAGCCTTCGGGTGAGACTGGTACCGTAGTGAGAATGGTACCATACAGATTAACCCTAAGCCTTCGTTTCCAGATGTCGCCAATTGGCTAAAATACAGACTACACACACATCCACAGCCATTCCAACGATACATAAACACTTAACATGCATTTCACGCAATACATTCCCAGTTAAGGAGGCGCGATAATAATGAGCTTAGCTCGCATTGCGTGGATTCCCCTTGACGAAACAAGCAAGTGAAGTGAATAACACACACACACACACACACACACACACACACACACACAGGTGTGGAGGTGTGGAGGGAGGTTTGGTGGAGTGGTCTTGCCACTGGCCTGGTAATCCAAAGGTCCCGGGTTCAAATCCCGATGTATCAATGGGAAGATATTATTGGGATGGAATTTGTGCTGTACCTGGTATCAGTGCATTACCACAAGCCCACCGAAACGTCAATAAAATACCCTCATTGTTCCCTGATTAAATAGCGCTGTATGAATATTCCCATATTCAAAATATGCTATAGGGGTGCAATGCGTGGTGAGTTATCTGCTCAACAGGTGGCGTTGTGTGTGTGTAAGTGTGAGAGTCCGAGTGTAGGGGTTGAGACAGTGAAGCACGGGAACGAGGTGGCTTCAGAGATGGGGTCGTTTCGGGCCATGAGTGAGCACCGTGCCTCATGTGAAGGCAAGATGGCAGGTGCTCGTTGTACTCTACGTGCTTCACATGTCTCACTCCCTAGACTGGAACAAGACCTCACGGGCTTCACTGTTCATTGTAAAGCGGTGAATGTTAAGGCTCTCAGCCCGAGAGGAAGTAAGTTGGAATATAGAAAAAAAAAAAAAAAAAAAAAAAAACACACACACACACACTCTCACGGAAGAAATGTAAGTATTCATAAGATTATATTAATTATTACGTAGGTCAGGTCAGGTGGAGGTATTGAGGGATAAGGCTTTACAACGGCACCTCGTAGCTACTTTTCCAAGAGTGTTGGGAGGGAAGGAGGAGTGTTGGAGAGAGAGGAAGCTGTTGGAGTGGCTTTGGTGTGTGGGTTATTAGTCTGTATACGTCGTCGAGGTGTCCCCCGACTGGGTGCGAGCATGTTTATTGTGTTATATATATATATATATATATATATATATATATATATATATATATATATATATATATAATTTTTTTTTTTTTTTTTTTTTTTTTTTTTTTCAAATTTTGCACTCGTTCTCCCTTTTTAATTTGTTCGTCTTTTTTCGTTTGTTTTCGTTATATTTCCTACCTTCGCCACCTCTCACACTCATTTTATCTCGCCTCCGCCTCACCTGGTCTCACCTATAAGGGTAAGGCAAACTCACTGGACGTCACGCACGGTAAACTCTGGAACTTCATCAATCTTTCCTTCATCCTATGACTTAGACAGCTTTTAGTTTCGTGTGTCCAGACATACTGACCCCAACGTAACTTCAATTTGGCTCTCTGGCACTCTTTTGGCTTTGGGGGGAGACACTCGTTACAGGCAGCTTGCCTTTTGTCTCTTTCACACACATACTGTATAGAAGCAGCAACGAAGGACAATATTTTTGACTTGATATTTGGTTCTCTGGGTATTTAAACAGTATACTGTATATATATTGTATTGTATTGTATTGTGTTGTATTGTATTGTGTTGTATTATATTGTGTTGTATTGTATTGTATTGTGTTGTATTGTATTGTGTTGTATTGTATTGTATTATATTGTGTTCTATTGTATTGTGTTGTATTGTATTGTATTGTGTTGTATTGTATTGTGTTGTATTGTATTGTGTTGTATTGTATTGTATTGTGTTGTGTTGTGTTGTATTGTATTGTATTGTGTTGTATTGTATTGTATTGTATTGTATTATATTGTGTTGTATTGTATTGTATTGTTGTATTGTGTTGTATTGTATTGTATTGTGTGTTGTATTGTATTGTATTGTATTGTATTATATTATATTGTGTTGTATTGTGTTGTATTGTATTGTGTTGTATTGTATTGTGTTGTATTGTATTGTATTGTATTGTATTGTGTTGTATTGTATTATATTGTGTTGTATTGTATTGTGTTGTATTGTGTTGTATTGTATTGTGTTGTATTGTATTGTGTTGTATTGTATTGTATTGTATTGTATTGTATTGTGTTGTATTGTATTGTGTTGTATTATATTGTGTTCTGTTGTGTTATATTGTGTTCTGTTGTGTTATATTGTGTTGTATTGTATTGTGTTGTGTTGTATTGTGTTGTATTGTATTTTTGACTTGATATTTGGTTCTCTGGGTATTTAAACAGTATACTGTATATATATTATATTATATTGTGTTGTATTGTATTGTATTATATTGTGTTGTATTGTGTTGTGTTATATTGTATTATATTGTATTGTATTGTATTATATTGTGTTGTATTATATTGTATTGTATTGTATTGTGTTGTATTATATTGTATTGTATTATATTCTATTCTATTCTATTATATTGTATTGTATTGTATTGTATTGTATTATATTGTATTGTGTTGTATTATATTGTATTGTATTGTATTATATTGTGTTGTATTGTATTCTATTATATTGTATTATATTGTGTTGTGTTGTTGTATTATATTGTGTTGTATTGTGTTGTATTGTATTGTATTGTGTTGTATTGTATTGTATTGTGTTGTGTTGTATTGTGTTGTATTGTATTGTGTTGTATTGTATTGTATTGTGTTGTATTGTGTTGTGTTGTGTTGTATTGTGTTGTATTGTATTTTTGACTTGATATTTGGTTCTCTGGGTATTTAAACAGTATACTGTATATATATTATATTGTATTGTGTTGTATTGTATTGTATTATATTGTGTTGTATTGTGTTGTGTTATATTGTATTATGTTGTATTGTGTTGTATTATATTGTATTGTATTGTGTTGTATTGTATTGTGTTGTGTTATATTGTATTGTATTATATTGTGTTGTATTATATTGTATTGTGTTGTGTTGTGTTGTATTATATTGTATTGTGTTGTGTTGTATTATATTGTATTGTATTGTATTGTGTTGTATTATATTGTATTATATTGCATTGTGTTGTATTATATTGTATTGTATTGTATTGTGTTGTATTATATTGTATTGTGTTATATTGTATTGTATTATATTGTGTTGTATTATATTGTATTGTATTGTATTGTGTTGTATTATATTGTATTGTGTTGTGTTGTATTGTATTGTATTGTGTTGTATTATATTGTATTGTATTGTATTGTATTATATTGTATTGTGTTGTGTTGTATTGTATTGTATTGTGTTGTATTATATTGTATTGTGTTGTGTTGTGTTGTATTATATTGTATTGTATTGTGTTGTGTTGTATTATATTGTGTTGTATTGTATTGTGTTGTATTGTATTGTGTTGTATTATATTGTGTTGTATTGTATTGTATTGTATTATATTGTATTGTATTATATTGTGTTGTATTGTATTGTGTTGTATTGTATTGTGTTGTGTTGTGTGTGTTGTATTATATTGTATTGTATTGTGTTGTGTTATATTGTATTGTATTGTGTTGTATTATATTGTATTGTATTGTATTATATTGTATTGTATTGTGTTGTGTTATATTGTATTGTATTATATTGTGTTGTATTGTATTGTATTGTGTTGTATTGTATTGTGTTGTGTTGTATTGTATTGTATTGTGTTGTATTATATTGTATTGTATTGTATTATATTGTATTGTGTTGTGTTGTGTTATATTGTATTGTATTATATTGTGTTGTATTATATTGTATTGTATTGTATTATGTTGTATTATATTGTATTGTATTGTATTATGTTGTATTGTATTATATTGTGTTGTATTGTATTGTATTGTATTGTGTTGTATTATATTGTATTGTGTTGTGTTGTATTGTATTGTATTGTGATGTATTATATTGTATTGTATTGTATTATATTGTATTGTATTGTGTTGTATTGTGTTGTATTGTATTGTGGTGTGTTGTGTTGTATTATATCGTGTTGTATTGTGTTGTGTTGTATTGTGTTGTATTGTATTGTGTTGTGTTGTGTTGTATTATATTGTGTTGTGTTGTATTATATTGTGTTGGGTTGTATTGTGTTGTGTTGTATTGTGTTGTGTTGTGTTGTATTATATTGTGTTGTGTTGTATTGTATTGTGTTGTGTTTGTGGTGTATTATATTGTGTTGTATTATATTGTGTTGTGTTGTATTGTGTTGTGTGTGTTGTATTATATTGTGTTGTGGTGTATTATATTGTGTTGTTAATAATTGTATTGTATTGTGTGTATTATATTGTATTGTGTTGTATTGTGTTGTGTTGTGGTGTATTGTATTGTGTTGTATTGTATTGTGTTGTGGTGTATTGCATTGTGTTGTATTGTATTGTATTGTATTGTATTATATTGTGTTGTAATTTATTATATTGTATTGTGTTGTGGTGTATTATATTGTGTTGTATTGTATTGTATTGTGTTGTATTGTGTTGTATTGTATTGTATTATATTGTGTTGTATTATATTGTATTGTGTTGTATTGTGTTGTATTGTATTGTATTGTATTGTATTATATTGTGTTGTATTGTATTGTGTTGTATTGTGTTGTGTTGTGGTGTATTGTATTGTGTTGTATTGTATTGTGTTGTGTATTGTGTTGTATTGTATTGTATTGTATTGTATTATATTGTGTTGTATTATATTGTATTGTGTTGTGGTGTATTATATTGTGTTGTATTGTGTTGTATTGTATTGTATTGTATTGTATTATATTGTGTTGTATTATATTGTGTTGTATTGTATTGTATTGTATTATATTGTGTTGTATTATATTGTATTGTGTTGTGGTGTATTATATTGTGTTGTGTTGTGGTGTATTGTATTGTGTTGTATTGTATTATATTGTGTTGTATTATATTGTATTGTGTGCCTGGAAGTGTGGTGGGAGGGCTTGTGGCTTTGGCTCCGCTGCATGTCTGCCTGCCGAGATCGGAACCTCTCCGGGTGGTCAGGGGCTGGGGGAGTGCTGGAGCGACCTTGGTAACCCTGGTCTCTGGGTCTTCTCCTGGGTGACCTGGATGTGTGTGAGTTTGTGCTTTTTATCTGTGTGTGTTTTTTTTTTTTTTTTTTTTTTTTTTTTTTTTTTTTTAATGTTGTTTTTGTGTTTTCCCTGTTCTTGCTCTGTCTTGAGTCGGCTACCCCCAAAATGGGGATTGGGCCAGAGCATATAGATATATAGAATAGAGTATTGTGTTGTGGTGTATTATATTGTGTTGTATTGTATTATATTGTGTTGTATTGTGTTGTATTGTATTGTATTGTATTGTATTATATTGTGTTGTATTATATTGTATTGTGTTGTGGTGTATTATATTGTGTTGTATTGTATTGTATTGTGTTGTGTTGTGGTGGTGTATTGTGTTGTATTATATTGTGTTGTGTTGTATTGTGTTGTTTTATATTGTGTTGTATTGTGTTGTATTGTATTGTGTTGTATTGTGGTGTATTATATTGTGTTGTATTGTATTGTATTGTATTGTGTTGTATTATATTGTATTGTGTTGTATTGTATTGTGTTGTGTTGTGTTGTATTATATTGTGTTGTATTGTATTGTATTGTATTGTGTTGTGGTGTATTATATTGTATTGTGTTGTATTATATTGTGTTGTGTTGTATTGTGTTGTGTTGTAGTGTATTATATTGTATTGTGTTGTGTTGTGTTGTATTATATTGTGTTGTGTTGTGTTGTATTATATTGTGTTGTGTTGTATTGTATTATATTGTGTTGTATTGTATTGTATTGTGTTGTGGTGTATTATATTGTATTGTGTTGTAATATATTGTATTGTGTTGTGTTGTATTATATTGTATTGTGTTGTGTTGTGTTGTATTATATTGTGTTGTGTTGTATTATAGTGTGTTGTATTGTATTGTATTATATTGTGTTGTGTTGTATTATATTGTGTTGTATTGTATTGTATTGTATTTATTTTATTGTGTTGCTTTCATTTATATCCGTTTTATTCTTACCGGTATATTTCGTGTTTTCCTACCTTGGGCCGGCCTCAGGTGACCTCCCCTGCCCCCTCCCTCACCTGGGCTTTACCTATAAGGGTACCGCAGACTCACTGGCACTCACGTTGGGTAAACTCTACACGCACACATACCACGCACACCATACACACACACACAAACACACACACACACACACACACACACACACACACAGCCCGTAGCCTAGTAGGTAGAGCTCTCTTCTCACACACGAGGGGTCGGGGGTTCAATCCCCGGCCGGGCGGAGACAAATTGGGCTTGTTCTCCTTTCATGTGTTAGCCTCAGTTCACCTAGCTGTAAATAGGTACCTGGAATAAGTGGACGACGTTGTGACGTCTCATCTGGTGTTGGCAAAAATGGTACAAGGCGAGATGGGTATCATATGGTTCACCTAAGCTGATGGCTACCTAAGCCTTCGGGCGAGACGGTACCGTCTATAGTGAGAATGGTACCATACTGATCCACCCTAAGCCTTCGTTTCCGATGTCGCCAATTGGCTAAAATACAGACTACACACACATCCACAGCCATTCCAACAGTACATAAAACACTTAACATGCATTTCACGCAATACATTCCCAGTTAAGGAGGCGCGATAATAATGAGCTTAACTCGCATTGCGTGGATTCCCCTTGACGAACAAGTAACTGAGTAATACACACACACACACCACACCACACCAGACACACACACACACTCACACTACACACCATCTACAGTATAAGGACACAGCTGGCTCACTGGGCCTCACGCACGGCAAACTCCGCAGGCGACTGATAAACACCCACTCCTAAATAAAGCCGGTATCACACGAGAGCTTTTATAGTCAACATTCCATGATCAACATTTTTCTGGCAACAATTCTGGACTATTTTGCACTGGTATCGGAAACTAGACTTGGTAGATGAATTTAGGTGACCGAAATGTTGTAAATGTTGACTTCATAAGCTGCCAGACCAGTGTTGAGGATTAATGTTGAGTGAAAAAGCGCTCGTGTGATGCTGGCTTAATCGGTGGGAAGCAGGATTAACCCCTTCTGTACCGGCGACGTCTTTTGCATTATGTTCTGGCAAATGATAGACGATTTTATTAAGTTTAAAAAGGTCAACCAGCAATTAACAAGCTTAGAACTACCTCACTTTACCAGCAATTAACAAGCTTAGAACTACCTCACTTTACCAGCCATTAACAAGCTTAGAACTACCTCACTTTACCAGCCATTAACAAGCTTAGAACTACCTCACTTTACCAGCAATTAACAAGCTTAGAACTACCTCACTTTACCAGCAATTAACAAGCTTAGAACTACCTCACTTTACCAGCAATTAACAAGCTTAGAACTACCTCACTTTACCAGCAATTAACAAGCTTAGAACTACCTCACTTTACCAGCAATTAACAAGCTTAGAACTACCTCACTTTACCAGCCATTAACAAGCTTAGAACTACCTCACTTTACCAGCCATTAACAAGCTTAGAACTACCTCACTTTACCAGCCATTAACAAGCTTAGAACTACCTCACTTTACCAGCAATTAACAAGCTTAGAACTACCTCACTTTACCAGCAATTAACAAGCTTAGAACTACCTCACTTTACCAGCAATTAACAAGCTTAGAACTACCTCACTTTACCAGCAATTAACAAGCTTAGAACTACCTCACTTTACCAGCAATTAACAAGCTTAGAACTACCTCACTTTACCAGCAATTAACAAGCTTAGAACTACCTCACTTTACCAGCAATTAACAAGCTTAGAACTACCTCACTTTACCAGCAATTAACAAGCTTAGAACTACCTCACTTTACCAGCAATTAACAAGCTTAGAACTACCTCACTTTACCAGCAATTAACAAGCTTAGAACTACCTCACTTTACCAGCAATTAACAAGCTTAGAACTACCTCACTTTACCAGCAATTAACAAGCTTAGAACTACCTCACTTTACCAGCAATTAACAAGCTTAGAACTACCTCACTTTACCAGCCATTAACAAGCTTAGAACTACCTCACTTTACCAGCCATTAACAAGCTTAGAACTACCTCACTTTACCAGCCATTAACAAGCTTAGAACTACCTCACTTTACCAGCCATTAACAAGCTTAGAACTACCTCACTTTACCAGCCATTAACAAGCTTAGAACTACCTCACTTTACCAGCAATTAACAAGCTTAGAACTACCTCACTTTACCAGCAATTAACAAGCTTAGAACTACCTCACTTTACCAGCAATTAACAAGCTTAGAACTACCTCACTTTACCAGCAATTAACAAGCTTAGAACTACCTCACTTTACCAGCCATTAACAAGCTTAGAACTACCTCACTTTACCAGCAATTAACAAGCTTAGAACTACCTCACTTTACCAGCAATTAACAAGCTTAGAACTACCTCACTTTACCAGCAATTAACAAGCTTAGAACTACCTCACTTTACCAGCAATTAACAAGCTTAGAACTACCTCACTTTACCAGCAATTAACAAGCTTAGAACTACCTCACTTTACCAGCAATTAACAAGCTTAGAACTACCTCACTTTACCAGCAATTAACAAGCTTAGAACTACCTCACTTTACCAGCAATTAATTATGTTTGGGTAGTTCACACACACACACACACACAAGGAAAAGGGAAGGAAAGGGAAAGGGGAGGGGAGGGGGGAAAGAGGGGGGCGGGGGAGAGAGAGAGGGAGGCGGGGGGGGGGAGAATTAGGAGGGGGAGTTGGCGAAGAAGAGGGATTAAAAACGAGGCAAAGAAAACATAGCACAAAATATAAAAGTAGCAACTGTAAACTGGTGTATAGCAATGTGGATGGTTTAATATCCAAAAAATTGGAGATACCTTACCTTATGATACCTTAGGATGTGTTCGCCACTCTTCTAGCGGCACCAAGGAGCGCGACGCCCCTCGTTTTGGGTGGTGATTTGGTGCAGTAGACTGTTTGAAGCGACAGCTCGCTCCCTTGCGAGGATGGGCTCGTCTGGCACCTTTTGCAGTTCGACATCCAGGGCTCTCTTGAAGCTGTCTAACGAGACGTCCCTCATGTCTCTTACTCGACGTGGGAGTTTGTTGAAGAGACGTGGGCCTCTGTGTGATAACCAGCCCTCTCGCAGAGAGCCCATAGCACCCCTGTTATTGGTGACCTCATAAAACAAGAAAAGCCCGTGATAATGTGTTTATGTGAAACAAAGTTAAATATAGATATGAGTTTGGAAGTGATGGGATGGGATAACTATAATTTATGGAGAAGGGATAGGAAGGGCAAGATGGGTGGAGGAATATTAATCATTACACACAATAAATTAAAAGTTAAAATGATAGATTTACAAAACAATAAAGCAGAAATTATAGCAGTGGAGGTAATTAATGAAAATAATGAAAACACTAATATTGCGGTAGCATATATGCCACCATATACGAGGGCCTGGAAAGAGGAAGAATGCCAAGGATTAAAAAAGGAGATGATCAAAACTATGGAACACTTATTTGGCAGAAACAACGAGTTAATATTGGTAGGGGATTTTAATTGTGGAGAGGTTGATTGGGAGGAGGGAGACGCAGGTAGTAATAGGAGTTCTTGGGGGAATGTACTACAAGACTTGGTTACAGAAAACCTGCTAATTCAGAATATTAAGGAAAACACAAGAAGAAGGGGTAAAGATGAATCGTCTAGATTAGACTTGGTGTTTACAAGAGATCCAGATATGATTACAAATACTAAATACCTACCTCCGCTGGGAAATAGGGATCATGTGGTAATAATACTAAATACCTACCTCCGCTGGGAAATAGGGATCATGTGGTCTATCTATCTATCTATTGCCTGACGCCGTGATCCCCGAAGGGGTGGCCACGAACGAACTGCCCCCATGCACCTCTGTCCCCAGTCAGTCGACGCCCCTCCCCCCAACCAGCACCGCCTTCATTCATGTAGTTCCTCACTCCATCCTTCCACCTCATATTCGGTCTACCTCTCCCCCTCTGTCCCTCCACCTCGCTCTCGTACACCCTCTTAGTCATTCTCTCGCTTTCCATACGTTCCATATGGCCGAACCATCTCAAGTTGTTCCTTTTCACACTTTCCAGCACATCTACCTCCACACCACACCTCCTTCTTACTTCCTCATTCGTCTGTCTATCCCTCCATGTAATTCCGCACGCACTCCTTAAGTAATTCATTTCCACTGCTCTCACTCTTGGTCTGAGTCTCTCAACCAACGTCCATGCTTCGCTTCCGTAAGTCAGTGTCGGGATTACCACACTGTCATGCAAGGACTTCTTCACTTCCATACTGACCACCCTATTTCTTGTTACTGCTTTTAGCGTTCCTACAACCCTCTTCCCCTGTTGTACCCTCTCCCGCACCTCTTCATCCATAGTCCCATCTTTACTCAACACACTGCCCAGATACTTAAAAGAGTTGACGATCTCCATAGCCTGACCGTTCAGCTTCACCTCACACTCTGTGACTTCACCCCTTTCGAAGACCATAACCTTGCTCTTCCCCGTATTTACCTTCAAATTCCGTTTTTCGCACACTGTTCCAAACTCATTTACCAGACCCTGCAACTCCCATTCATTATCACTCATCAGAACTGTATCATCCGCAAACAGCAGTATAGGTAGCTTCCACTCAATTCCCTCCCTTTTCAGCGATACACCAACATCCACTGCTCTTGATAGTATTTCTTTCATAACTCCATCCATATATACAGTAAACAACCACGGGGACATCACACACCCCTGTTTCAAACCAACATTCAGGTCAAAGAACTCGCTCTGCTCACTCTCCACACGTACTGCCGCCTTTGCACCCTCATACATGCTCTTCACTGCTTTCAGCAACTTGCCCTCTACTCCGTATATTCTAAGTACTTTCCACAGACCTTCTCTATCCACTCTGTCATAGGCCTTCTCCAAGTCCATAAAGGCAACATACACCTTTTGTTTCTTCTCCAGATACTTCTCCACAACACAATTCATGGAAAAAATCTGATCTACACATCCTCTTCCCTTCCTAAAGCCTCCCTGCTCGTCGCCTATCCATTTCTCCGTTCTCACTCTCACTCTCTCAATCACTACCCTACTGTATACCTTCCCTACTACGCTTAGAAATATTCCTCGGTGGTTACCACACACTCCTCTTTCCCCTTTGCCCTTATATAGGGGGACTATTATGCCAGTCTTCCAGTCATCGGGTGCACTCCCCTTCTCCCATGCTAGTTTGCACATTTTCCATACCCATTCTATCACTATCTCACCACCATACCTCAACATTTCCCCACACACTCCATCTGTTCCTGGTGCTTTCCCCAACTTCACTCTTTTCATGGCTTCCCACACTTCTGACCTCCTGATCCCCACCTCCTCCTCCACTACTTCTCTTCTTCTCCCTCCCATACCATATCCAGCTATGTTTGCTGGCTCTTCATTCCTTTCATTTAGCAACTCACTGAAGTACTCCCTCCATCTTTCGACTCTCTCTTGCTTCTCGGCTAGCATTCTCCCATTCTTATCTTTCACACCCTTACTGTTTCCCTTGCTACCTTCCCTAACTTTCTTGACTTCTTTCCAGAACAGTTTCTTACTCTCCCTCCATTTTACACTCAGATTCCTTCCAAATTCCTCATCTACTCTTCTCTTACTTTCCTTCACTACTCTCTTCACCACCCTCTTACTCTCCACGTACCTCGCTCGTTTCTGTCTCTCGGAATCTTCATTCCCTCTACTACCCAACCACTCTCTATATTGTGACGCACCCAGTGTGTGGCAACGCAACCTGATTGTACTCCTTGGTACTCCACTGTGCCGCCGCGGTGCGGTGCCGTGTGCCGCTGTGCCGTGCTGGCTGCTTATATTGAGTGTGACAACGTATAACTATGTTCTTTGTATCTCTGCAAAGGTCTCGTCATGTGCTAACCAGTGGTGGGTTTTGTTTTAAGCCATGTCGAGACCTTCCATTTAATATGTAGTATCAATAGAGAAGTTGATAGATAAGACAATGGGAATTCAGAGAGAGAGAGTGAGTTAGTCTTCAGAGCGAGAGGGTAGCAGCGCGCCGCGCTGCCGGGGGGGTGGTTGCCAGACGTATGGACTGGTTGGCAGCCTTGCGCTTATAGCTAGGCGCGACAGGGTTGGTAGTCCATTGCCGCCTGCCTATGCTGCCTGGGCTGCCCATGTTGTCGTACTGCACATTGCCTGGAGGCTCGCTGTGTGCTCTACGACCAGGTTGCCTAGAACCTTTGAGATTCTAACATCCCTTGCCCTCTCTCCCAATTTCTCACGGTTGCACTCTTTCTCTCTGACGACATTACTCTCATTTCATTCTTCTCTCTATTTAAATGCATACCCTTCCCTTGAGGTCCTAAAGGAGTTTCAGCACTCACCTCTCGTATTACTCTTAGGACAAGCATATATTTACATGTATTAGATTTAAGGGGTTAATGTGAACAGCGATCTTCTTGATGAGGATAGTTGGTGAACGTTCTACATGTTCACGAGTTATATGCCCAGCTCATCATCCAATTTGTGACTAGACTAGTGCCATGTGTAAGAGCCCGACCATGCCCAGGAGTTGTCTGTAGAGGGGCGAGGACTTAGCCTTGATTTGCCTACCGAGCCAGGAGCGAGTGCAGTACCAGAGACTACAGCTCGCTCGTAGTGCCGGTATAGTAGAGTAACGTAATTTATCTGTCCTTGTGTTCTCTGCAGTCTTTTCCTGGGTTCTCGCTTTCGGTGCTGGGACTCGTTGTTCCTGTGACTTGGCCTGCTAGCTAGAACACATGGGGATGATGAGTGGGTGATATCTTTATTTTACTATGCATTGCAGCTCTCTTTAAGTTTATGTATGTAACACTTTACAATACACATTACTCACACACAAGACAACACTATTAATACTTTCATGTATCAATTAACTGCACTGTCGTTTTGCTGCTGTGTCCGGAGTTCCGTTGCGTAGGGCGCATACGGACTCAGAGGGGAGACAGAGTGAGAGAAGCGAAGTAGCCTATGCGGTAGTAGGCTACCGGCGCAGTACTGTTGCCTGCAACCTTTTAGTTATTCCAAGTATAGATTCATTATTACAATAAGTGACTACTATTTATGTTCCTTCCATGTGTATTATTAGGTATCTACTGGATCATGAACATCTTGTATGCTACATGCTAGTGCATGTTAGTAGGGGACAGTTATTCTAGTGCACGCGCTTTCAAGTAGGCGTGTACATTTGTCATTTAGCATTTCACTGTCATACCTTTAGCCTGCTTCTATTCTACATTATTAGAGGCTTAATATTAACGTAGTTTCTTGAGTATTGCATTTCTTTAGTAATAACGTAACCTATAAATGTCTGAGGGAGTTTAGCCTCATAGCCTACCCCTGTTGTACACTTTCGCCGAGTTAAGGTACCTCGTTACCATAGACGATAACTCTGTAGGGCGTTGGTGCTTTTGTTGTCTGGAGCATATAGTATTTGGGACTGGAATCGAGCGTGTCGTTGTCACATAAGCCATTTCTGTCCTACGATCAAGAATCCCGAATATGTATTGCCGATCCAGCCGTAACAATATGCTTTCTTCTTTTCTTCCACAGCTATTCTTACCTCTTCTGTCCACCATGCTGTACCTTTCACTCCCCTCCCTCTTCTCCTCACTCCACACACCTCCTCACATGCTGCACATATCTCATCCTTAAACACCTTGCTCATCTCCTCCACTTCCTCCATAACTTCCAGGTCGAACCCACCTAGTCGTCTTTCCACTGCTCTCCTGTACTCCTCCCTGACTTCCTCCTCCTGCAACCTCTCCACCCTCCTCACCATTCCACCCTCCTCTCGCCTCCCTCCCGCTCTCCTCACCCACTTCTTTTGTATCCTAACCTTAGCTACCACTACATAATGATCAGACAGACCCCCTCCAATACCCCTATACACCCTAGCATCCATCACAGATTTCTTCATTCGTTCATCCACACATACATAATCAATCAATGACTTTCGTTCCACCACTGTCTTATCCTTCATCGTCAACATCCGTTTCCACGTGTATCATGTGGTAATAATACTAAATACCTACCTCCGCTGGGAAATAGTGATCATGTGGTAATAATACTAAATACCTACCTCCGCTGGGAAATAGGGATCATGTGGTAATTGAAATGGAAATCCTGATGGGTTATCCAACAATGCTAGAGAGAGAAGAACATAAAGAAAGGAAATTGAACTATGGGAAAGCAGATTTTAAGCTATTAAAAAGTTGCTTCAGGGATGCAGACTGGAGTGAAATTGAACAGAAAAACAATGTTAATGATAAATACTGTGTGTTTAAAAACATTTATGATGATATTGTAAACTGGTATGTGCCAAGACAAGGAAATAAGACTGAAAAGATAAAAAACTGGTTTAATGATAAATGTAGAATAGCTAGGGATAAGAGAAATAAGGCATGGAACATAGCCAGAAGAAGGAGAAAGGAACAGACCTGGAATACATAATATAGGAAGCTAAGGAACGAGTATGTCAGAATTAGGAAACAGGAAGCAAGAAATTATGAAAAAAACATTGTGGAAAAATGTGTAAGTGATTCCAAATTATTCTACAGGTATGTAAATAGCAAAATGAAGGTTAAGGGGAGGTATTTAGTTTGTTACCTAAGTTTTCATCAAGCTTAAAATTACACCCTCTAGACCCCCTTTCAAGATAAATTTATACATTTTTCGGTAGAAAAATGTCCGGGCCGGAGGCCGGTTGCTCTTAAATTACAGGCTCGCTATCGCTCGCCAGGAAAAAATCGACACCTTAATGGCACGAAAGGTCTTAAAATTGACAGAAATGGGGCAAAATGTCTTAAAATGTCAAAAATACTAGGGCGAATGTCTTAAAATCTCAAAAGCAATGGGGCTAAACATGAGGGAGAAACGGGTCCAGAAAAAAATCCCTCAAGTGGATATCTCCCCTTAAGGACAAAATAATGAAGCTGAGGGAAGGAGACAATATTTATGAGGGTGATGAGAAGATATGTGAGGTTATGAATAATACATTACAATATTACATTCAGTTTATGAGGGTGATGAGAAGATATGTGAGGTTATGAATAATACATTACAATATTACATTCAGTTTATGGATGAATTTTTTTTAGAACCAGAGATTATATACCAAAATGATGAAAAATTGTGGGATATTATCTTTCAACCAGAGGAACTACTAGAACTTATGAAGGGACTAGATGTGAGGAAATCTATGGGCCCAGACAATATAGCAGGATGGATTCTAAAAGAAAGTGCGGAGGAATTGGTAAAACCTTTATATGAAATAATTAAGTACTCTATTGAAGTTGGAAAATTACCACTAGACTGGAAAAGGGCTAATGTAATACCAATCTACAAAGGTGGGAGTAGGGAGCAGCCGCTAAACTATAGACCAGTGTCACTGACAAGTGTTGTTTGTAAAATGTGTGAGAAGATTATTAAGAAAAGATGGATAAAGTACTTGGAAGAAATTAATGTACTTACTGTAAGACAATTTGGATTCAGAGAGGGAAAATCATGTGTTACTAATCTGCTGAGCTTGTATGATAGGATGATAGATATACTACAAGAGAGAGAAGGATGGGTGGACTGGGTGTATCTTGATATAAAGAAGGCCTTTGACAGAGTTCCTCATAGTAGACTTAGATGGAAGTTGAAGAAGTTTGGAGGGGTTCAGGGTAATTTGTTGAAGTGGATGGAGGACTATCTCTCGGGCAGACAGATGAGAACCATGATAAGAGACAGCTTATCAACATGGAGGGATGTTACAAGCGGAGTTCCACAGGGATCAGTGTTGGCCCCAATTATGTTTCTGGTCTATATAAATGACATGCCAGACGAAATAAATGCATACATGCATATGTTTGCTGACGATGCAAAAATTATGAAACATATAGTGGACGAAAACAGTTGTAGAGAGCTACAGAGTGATCTGGATAAGATAGATCGATGGAGCAAGATATGGAAATTAGATTTTAACAAAGATAAATGTCATGTGATGGAAGGGGGTGTGAGTAAAAGAAGACCTCATTGGGAATATAAACTAGGAGAATGCACGATTAACCCCTCAGAGAAAGAAAAGGACTTGGGCATTATAATACAGGGAGATCTTTCACCCGAGAGCCATATTAACAAAATTGTGGGAGAAGCTTATGGCCTGTTGAATAAAGTAAAAATAGCATTCAACTATTTGAATGAAGAGATGCTAGTAAATATAATAAAATCAATGGTGAGACCTAAATTGGAATATGCGGCAGTGGTGTGGTCACCCCATCTTAAAAAACACATAATTAAGTTGGAGAAAGTACAGAGAGCTGCAACGAAGATGATTCCAGAACTAAGAGAACTGACATATGAAGAGAGATTAGAGAGATTGAATTTGCCAACTCTAAGTGAGAGAAGAGAAAGAGGGGATATGATTATGATGCATAAATGTGTTAGGGGATTGGAAAGGATAGACAAGGAGGACTTTATCGAGGGGGATAAAGGGAGGACTAGAGGACATAGTTGCAAGTTAAAGAAAGGCAGATGTAAAGGAGATGTGAGGAAATTCAGCTGTCCATATGGAAGTTTTAATATGTGGAATCAGTTGGATGAAGTGGTGGGTGCGGGGAATATCCATGAAGTGGTGGGTGCGGGGAATATCCATGAAGTGGTGGGTGCGGGGAATATCCATGAAGTGGTGGGTGCGGGGAATATCCATGAAGTGGTGGGTGCGGGGAATATCCATGAAGTGGTGGGTGCGGGGAATATCCATGAAGTGGTGGGTGCGGGGAATATCCATGAAGTGGTGGGTGCGGGGAATATCCATGAAGTGGTGGGTGCGGGGAATATCCATGAAGTGGTGGGTGCGGGGAATATCCATGAAGTGGTGGGTGCGGGGAATATCCATGAAGTGGTGGGTGCGGGGAATATCCATGAAGTGGTGGGTGCGGGGAATATCCATGAAGTGGTGGGTGCGGGGAATATCCATGAAGTGGTGGGTGCGGGGAATATCCATGAAGTGGTGGGTGCGGGGAATATCCATGAAGTGGTGGGTGCGGGGAATATCCATGAAGTGGTGGGTGCGGGGAATATCCATGAAGTGGTGGGTGCGGGGAATATCCATGAAGTGGTGGGTGCGGGGAATATCCATGAAGTGGTGGGTGCGGGGAATATCCATGAAGTGGTGGGTGCGGGGAATATCCATGAAGTGGTGGGTGCGGGGAATATCCATGAAGTGGTGGGTGCGGGAATATCATGAAGTGGTGGGTGCGGGGAATATCCATGAAGTGGTGGGTGCGGGGAATATCCATGAAGTGGTGGGTGCGGGGAATATCCATGAAGTGGTGGGTGCGGGGAATATCCATGAAGTGGTGGGTGCGGGGAATATCCATGAAGTGGTGGGTGCGGGGAATATCCATGAAGTGGTGGGTGCGGGGAATATCCATGAAGTGGTGGGTGCGGGGAATATCCATGAAGTGGTGGGTGCGGGAATATCCATGAAGTGGTGGGTGCGGGGAATATCCATGAAGTGGTGGGTGCGGGAATATCCATGAAGTGGTGGGTGCGGGGAATATCCATGAAGTGGTGGGTGCGGGGAATATCCATGAAGTGGTGGGTGCGGGGAATATCCATGAAGTGGTGGGTGCGGGGAATATCCATGAAGTGGTGGTGGGTGCGGGGAATATCCATGAAGTGGTGGGTGCGGGGAATATCCATGAAGTGGTGGGTGCGGGAATATCCATGAAGTGGTGGGTGCGGGGAATATCCATGAAGTGGTGGGTGCGGGGAATATCCATGAAGTGGTGGGTGCGGGAATATCCATGAAGTGGTGGGTGCGGGGAATATCCATGAAGTGGTGGGTGCGGGGAATATCCACATTTTTAAAGCCAAATCAGATAACAGAATCTTTGGAGGCGGACAATACGAGCCTAAAAACTCAAATCCTCTATACTACAATTAGGTGAGTACACACACACACACACACACACACACACACACACACACACACACACAGTTGCCTCACCAATGTCCAGTGTGTAATATTTTCCTCCCTACATATCTTTTCACCTTTGTCCGTGTAATTCTTCAGTATATTATTTTCAAAGGAAGGCTGGAATATCTCTCTGTTGTGTGGGAGAACGCCTGATGCACAATATATATAATGTGTTTATATACTATACGGCGAGATATTTCAAAGAACCTCCCCTTAAGAGGTATTATCCCCTTAAGAGGGAGGTATTTAGTTTGCTCCCTAGACTTCCATCAAGCTTACAAAAATACCCCAAGACCTCCTTTCAAGATAAATTTGTACATTTTTCGATAGAAAAATGTCCCGGCTGAAGGCCGGTTCTCCTAAATTACAGGCTCGCTACCGCTCGCCAGGAAACAAAGCGACACCTAAATGGCACGAAAGGTTTTAAAATTGACATAAATGGGGCGTACGGTCTTAAAATCGGCACACTAATGGGGCAAACGTCTTATAATACCAAACTAATGGGTTAAACACGAGGGAGAAGGGGATCCAGAAATAACCCTCTCAAGTGGCAATCCTCCTTAACCCTTTCACGCATTTATGACGCAGAGGTTGTCAGATTAGCAATAAGAAATAGAATTCTCTCACTCTTATAATTACCTCTCCAAAATTAGTTTTCTGCCCACAGCTAACTCAAAGACAACTGCAGAGGTTGAAGTAACTAAACTAAAGGTTTATAAATACCCCTGATGGTAACAAAGGCTTTAAAGTATCCCCAATAGGCTCAAAATTGAGTCACATGTCGGAGAGGGTTAAAGGTATAGTTTTTATCTTTATATATTTTTCTGTATGTTATCTGTTTATTTTCTTAGTTTTATTTATTTTATTTATTTACTTAGTTTTTATTATCCCCCGTTTTCTATTTTGTCTCGCCCCTCTCCCCCGTTTTCTATATGCGGTATAGTTTAAAGGTTTGGGTTTTATTTTTTTATTTTTGGTGGTTTGTGTTTGTTGTGGGCTGATCAAAGAGGCTCCTACGCTGGGAGGGCTCAACAGGTGAATGGCCTCCCTGCATAGGTGTGTGTGAATTAATGAATATGTGTATGTATATGTGTATGTATGTATGTGTATGTATGTGTGTATGTATGTACTTATAATTACTTACTTTGATACTTTTGATGTGTTCGCCACTCTTCTAGCGGCACCGAGGAGCGCGACGCCCCTCGTTATGGGTGGTGTATGTGTGTGTGTGTGTATTGTGTGTATGTATGTATGTATTGTATGTGTGTATGTATGTATGTATACTATGTATGTATGTATGTATATGCATG
>JBAKBP010034148.1:0-21018 GCA_037953745.1 Lithodes maja | reverse complement strand
CCTCTCACTTTAAACAGTAGGCTACCATAGTGCGGTTGGGAGTATGAACATGATTAGACTAATATCCAGTATTCGAGAATGGATAATAAGTCTTAGGCGTGTGCATAAACCTTTAACCGTCCTGGTGGTGTAATGGTTAAGGTGGCAAAAATATGGTGTTGATAACCCGGGTTCGAATCCCGGTGGATCATATATACTTTAATTAATTTCATTGGGGGGGTGTGGTGGCGAGATTAATAAAAATAATATTAGTAGGTTTAGGGATATTTCTTCGAGAGGCCGGTCTATATGATCTGTGCCCCATGAATATTCTTTCCTCTCACTTAAACAGTAGGCTACCATAGTGCGGTTGGGAGTATGAACATGATTAGACTAATATCCAGTATTCGAGAATGGATAATAAGTCGTAGGCGTGTGCATAAACCTTTAACCGTCCTGGTGGTGTAATGGTTAAGGTGGCAAAAATATGTGTGTGATAACCCGGGTTCGAATCCCGGTGGATCATATATACTTTAATTAATTTCATTGGGGGTGTGGTGGTGAGATTAATAAAAATAATATTATTAGTAGGTTTAGGGATATTTCTTCGAGAGGCCGGTCTATATGATCTGTGCCCCATGAATATTCTTTCCTCTCACTTAAACAGTAGGCTACCATAGTGCGGTTGGGAGTATGAACATGATTAGACTAATACCCAGTATTCGAGAATGGATAATAAGTCTTAGGCGTGTGCATAAACTTTAACCGCTCCTGGTGGTGTAATGGTTAAGGTGGCAAAAATATGTGTGTGATAACCCGGGCTCGAATCCCGGTGGATCATATATACTTTAATTAATTTCATTGGGGGTGTGGTGGCGAGATTAATAAAAATAATATATTAGTAGGTTTAGGGATATTTCTTCGAGAGGCCGGTCTATATGATCTGTGCCCCATGAATATTCTTTCCTCACTTAAACAGTAGGCTACCATAGTGCGGTTGGGAGTATGAACATGATTAGACTAATATCCAGTATTCGAGAATGGATAATAAGTCTTAGGCGTGTGCATAAACCTTTAACCGTCCTGGTGGTGTAATGGTTAAGGTGGCAAAAATATGTGTGTGATAACCCGGGTTCGAATCCCGGTGGATCATATATACTTTAATTAATTTCATTGGGGGTGTGGTGGCGAGATTAATAAAAATAATATTATCTATTTTTGTATTAATTTCACCACCAAACACTAATTAAATTAATGAAAGCATATATGACATCCGGGATCTAACCTGGGTTATCACTCAGATTTTTAGACACTTTAATTATAACTAGTAATGTACTTCTCTTGAAGGTGTAAAGTGTAGTTAGCTGCCAAGAAGTTATCGGTCTGGTCCCAACACCAAACTGTGGAAACTATTTAATTACTATTATTTTAACTAAAAGTTCACAATCTAATAAGACCAAGTAAATGCTTAAGTTTGTTTATGGATAATTTCTAAAATTAACAAAAATACGTAATTACACTTTACTGAAAAATATGGAATGCCAATAAAATATTCTAACATAGCTATTACAAATATTATAAAGTTGTTTTATCGGGCGTATATCCTACCTCAGACCGAGTATATCGTAGTGTTCACTATACTCCTTTGAAAGGACATTAGCCTAACCTATCCTAGCATTATAGGTGGGGGCTGCCGCCCCCACACTCCCTCTCCCATTGTTTGACATAAACTTGTGTTTAAAAGACTTACGCCTGGTAACAACGCATTCCGAGAACTATTCACTCAAGTCAGATTCATCAAGGCACCCACCCTAGCCCAGCTCTTGAGCAGGGGTGCATAGTGGTACAAAACTAATTTATATTTTAAAACTTCCAAAATAAACAAACCAAAACTTAGAATATCACAGTAAAAAGAAACTTTCAAAATCGCTATGCCAGTATATGCACAATAAAGGCAATTTTAACACTTTTCGCCCTATGTATGTTTTATTTGATCCTGGCAAGCAATAGCGAGCCTGCAATTTAAGAGAACTCAGCCCTTGGCATTTTTCTGCCAGAAAATTCAAAAATTAATCTCCAAAGGGGGTCTAGGGGGTATTTTTAGTTAGTTTCATGAAAGTCTTAGAAACTCAATAAATATCCTATTCTTGTCTCAATGCAAGTCTAACAGCCCCCACATAGGCTACCATGACGCCAGAGCACCATGTTACCTTAACTGCTTACCCATATTGGTAAAGTCAGTGCATCCAAAACTAAACTGAATTTCATATAATTAATAATCAAATTCAGAAAACAACAAAACTAGACCACTCAACGGGTAGAGACTAATATATCAGCATATAATATACACTGCATTACAAGTTTAAGACTAAACTACTGTAAATTTCAATGGTTCATGTCCGCTACCCCCAGCTATGGGGTATGTGCCCGAGTATATATAATGATTAAAGTCTGCTACCCCCAGCTATGGGGTATGTGCCCGAGTATATATATAAATCAATAAGGCAAACATAGGGCCTCTAGCAACTTAAAGCAATTTTTTTGGAGTTTGGGCGTTTGGCAGGATCACTCAAAGAATAACTTCACATCCATGATAACATGGTTCAGTCTTTAATTATATCCACATAACTATTTTGATTAGCTCCTTTGCGATAATCTAAGT
Source organism: Lithodes maja (assembly GCA_037953745.1). Lineage (NCBI taxonomy): Eukaryota > Metazoa > Arthropoda > Malacostraca > Decapoda > Lithodidae > Lithodes > Lithodes maja. Next base: position 18,377 of record JBAKBP010034148.1, on the reverse strand, counting down.
ATTCCCAGTTTTAGTTTGTTTATTTTGCAAAGCTTTAAATTTTAATTACCAGGGCCAGTCACTACTCAAGGACAGTCCGTATACTGGTGGCCGGGATTAATTATTCACAGCCAGAGGCCTTCTCTGGCAAACTCATTACAGTTGCCACTTATAACTAATTTAAATCTGTGGAAATAGTTTCTGCAGTCTGCCCTACAACACAAGAGGCTTATATTTATTTATTTTTTCTATGCGCGCGAAAGAGACAAAAGGCAGAACTGTGTGTGAAGAGTGCCTCTCCAAAAATTTAAAGAGACATGGCCAAAATGCCTGGACACAGAGCTTGAAGCAATTAGAGTCATATACCCCAGTGATAGTTTACAAAAACTGCTACTGAATAACTACTCATCTTGTATGAAGGGTTGTGATCCGGCTGGTGGTGGTAGTTAGTTCCCCCGACTGTCCGGCCGATCAGTCCCGCCGGATCAGTCCCGAGTAGTGTCGAGGGTTGTTGGCAGTGTCTGGCAAGGAAAAGGTTTGTCATTATGAAAATATAATTTACATAAGCCTCATAAAATCTAATATTTTTTTTTTTAAATGTAAGCAGAATACAATGTTAACTAAGCAAATTTATTAAAAATTTCACTTAACACTGCACTCTATATTCACAAGGCTAGGGCATAACCAGGTTGTAGAGACTTGACATTTGCCTTCAATATTTGCAAATGCAACATATTTATGTATATACTCTGGCACATGCTGGGGGTGACCGAGCCCCAACTTTTAGGGTCCGGGACCACTTAGTGTTCCCTCGCCCCTTTCTCAGTCTCATCTAGTCTGTGAACTTTACAATGGGAGGAAGATTCCTAGCCCCCTGCCCCCAAAAAACAGATAAAAATTAACTTAATTATGGTTAAAGTAAAAAAATATATTTAGCTTATGTATCCTTCCAGTTTTTTCCAGTCAATTATCAATATTATTTACCAATAATTATTTCTTAAAACTAACTATATATAAAAGACAAATTAGAAAGTAATTTGAACATTTGTAAAGTATTTGGGAAATTTAGACTGCATTGCAAGAAAAGTGAAAATAAAGATAAAATATGCAATAGAAAAATGTGATTGAAGAGCTTTAAATTAATCTGAATGGAAGATTATAAATTTATACCATGAATAAGTCACTAAGGAACATTTACAACACATTGAGTTTTGAAAGACATACCACTTCAGATATGTAGCGAGTTATTTAATTATAAAAGCAGTTATTAACAGGCTAAAATCTGGCCTCTGAAGTGGCCAGGTAATGCAGAGTATATCAATAAAATGCAACACAAGGAGAAGAGTTAGTTATGTAGAGCAGATTAACCAGACCACTGAGCTCCATTCGGAACTCTCATAGGTCTGACCCGAAGGATGCAGGATAGAACAAATGATTAGCTGAAGCGACTATTAGGTAGAGTATTAGCGAGGTGATGCATACAAGTTGTTGTTCCCTAAGCTGCCTGGCCGAACAGCCCCGAGTCCCTGAGGAAGGCCATGGCCACGATCGGGCTTTCCCACAGAGCTCTCATTGAGTGTAGATTGTGTTGTTGGCGTAAGTAGTTGTGTGAAATGCAGTATTCTATGATGTGTTTAATGGTATGGGGTGCTGAGTTACATCCCGGGCAGAAGTCTACAACGAAGTCATCCAGTCTCTTCTGATAGCTCAGGAGAGCTGGATGGTGTCCACATCTCAGCCTGGCCAAGTGGACGAGGAAGGGAGGATTCGGAAGGATGGATTTCGGGAAGTCGTGCATGCAGCTGCGTGTTGTCTGAGTGAGTGGATGGATCGGTGAGATACGAGTATGGTTGTGCTTCTGGAAGTTGGTTCTGAGTGGACAGGGAGGTAGAGAGGACAATAATTGTGTGTGATACCGTGTGCTGGGTGTTCTTGGTGTCTGTGGGTGTGTTGCCATGTAGTTTAGTGGGTAGTCTTGGTTCGTGGAGGCTGCTGCCAGGAATTGAGTGCCTCTCATGTCCAGATGGTCTTTGAAGATTTTAGTTTCTTTATGCAAGTGATCTGTGGGAGCAGTAGCTGTGCAGCCTGTAATGATCTTCAGTACTTTCTTTTGAATAGTCTGTAAAGTCTTATGATGCGTTTCAGCTAGGTTAGAAGCCCAGGGTGGGCTTGCGTATTCCATCACTGATCTTATGTATTGTTTATATACTGTGGTGGTAGTTTCTTTGTTTTGTCCAAATTTTGTGTGAGCAAGTGACCTGAGGGCGTTAAGTCTGGGTGTCAAGTTTCTTTTTAATGTTTGTGGGGTGCCGTTTGAATGTCATAAGAGTATCATATGTTACTCCTAGGATTTTGGGTGTGTGTATGTGTTAGGGGCGTGTTGTTTATGGTGAGTTGAGGGATGTATTCGTGTTCTCCTGGCCAACTTATGAGCAAGGTTGCGGTGGATTTGGCTGGGGCTAGATTAAGTCTGTAGTGCACCAGCCATGTAGTGTGTTGAGATAGGGTTGAAGGAGATCCGTTGCTCTTTTTGAGTCATGGTGTGTGCATGCGAGTGTTAGGTCATCTGCATAGGAGGCTAAGTTTATTTGGGGCGTATTGGGTGTAGTTATATCGTGCATGTACAGATTGAAGAGTGCGGGCGATAGGACGGATCCTTGTGGGACTCCGTTTGGAAAGTTTCTGATTTTAGATGACTGACCGGCAAAAGAGAAGTGTGCACATCTCCCTGCTAGGAAGTTGGCCAGCCACCTTTTTGTGTTGTTGTGCAAGTTTGTGTTGTAGATTTTGTTTGTTAGGTTGTGGTGGGGGATGGCATCTAAGGGTTTACTAATGTCGAGTGTGGCTAATAGTGATCTGTGTGGTGGTCTAGCCGAGTTGATGCCGTCGAAAGCTCTTTGTGTAAGGTCTGCGAGAAGAGTTTGTGGAGTGCAGTGGCCTAAAGCCATGCGTTGGAGCTAGGGATAGGTCAGGTGTAATTAGTTTTAATACTAGGCATTCCATTACTTTGGAGGGGGAGCAAAGTTGTGTGATGGGGCGGTGCGAGTAGGGTAGCGTGGGGTCTTTGTTGGGTTTGGGGAATGTGATTATGATACCATGCTTCCAAATGTCTGGTATTGTGTTGTGTGAATAGCTGTAGTTTGATGTTAGGGAGTGCTTGTATGCCTGGTGGTCCCAGGTGTCTGAGGTGTATGTTGCTTATGATGTCTAGGCCACAGGTGGGCGAGTGCTTGAGATTGTTGATATGCTTTGTCTGGTGAAGGGTGTATAGTCAGGGTCTGTGGGGAATTGTCTCTTACGTCGGATGACTAAGTCGGTCGTCTTTGTGAGGTTTTAGGTGGCGGACACGTGAGAAGTGATTGAGGAGTATTTGCTTGTTTACATGAATGAGTAGTCTGTTGTTGTGATTGCAGTATGTGATTGTGTTGTGTTTGTTTGAAAGTGTGATGCAGTTTAGTGTTTTGTAGAGTTTTTTGGAGTTTTGTTTTGTGATAAAGTGTTTGTAGGAAGTTATTCCAATTTAGTTTTTGTTGTTCTTTTATTTTGTTGTTAGTTTGGGTGTCGAGTGCTTGAATTTGTAGTGTGATTTCTTGTGTGTGGGGTGCTGGGGAGTGTTTCAGTATGTCGCGTTGTCTGATGAAGTTTTGAATTTCTGGTGTGAAGTTGGGTGAAAAAATGCAGGTCTGTGATTGTGGAGGGAGCTGCACCAAGGGGTGGACCGAGGAAGACCTGGGATCGGACTATACGTGCCGATCTCAAATCCAAGAACTTGACAAGTGAAGCAGCCCTTAACAGGGTTGCCTGGAACACCGCCATTAGGACAAGAGACTGAAACTGCACTTGTGTGGAACACGGTCCTAAAATTTTATGCATGTATGTATGTATGTATGTATGTATGTGGCTAGCTGGGGTGAGTCTGGTTTTGGTGGTGATAATGATCGGGAGGTGGTCAGAGCCTAAGGTTCTGACCACCCTCCAGGATGTGGGAGAGTTCTGGGGAGCAAAAGGTGATGTCTGGAGATGATGGGTTATAGAGGGGCTTGGTGAGGAATATGGTTATGTTTATGGATGTCGTTAATTGAAGAGGTTATCGGTTTGGTTTTGTAGTACCAGCCCTCTGTGTCGGGGTTGTCGACAAACCAGGCCAACGTCTTGGCGTTGAAGTCACCACCCAGGATGATTTGTGGAGTGTGTGGGGTGTTTGTGATGTGTTTTAAGTGTGGTCTGTATTCATTTGGTACTGTAGGGGATGTTTGGGGAAGGATGTATGTGTTTATGATTGTTATGTTTGAGTTTTTGCCAATGCGTATTTTAATTGACTATTTCGGTTGTGTTATAATTTTGGGGGGGGGGGGGGGGAAGAGGAATTTGGTTTGTACACTAGTTACTATGCATGATATTTCTTTGTGTACCAGGGTGAGGAGTCCACTGCCCCCACCGACAGCCCGGTCTTGTCTGATTGTGAAATAATGAAATGTGGGTGTTTTGTGTTGTGCGGAGTTTGTTGTAAGATGACAATTTGTATGTTGTGTCGTTTGATGAAGTGTGAGAGTTAGTGTTTCTTTGTGTTTATGCCACCTATGTTCAGTTTAAGAATGTTCATGTTATGTGCACGATGTACGTTGGGTGCTGCTGCACGAGGCTGGGGTGGGGTGAGGGGGGGGGTGGGTGTGGGGGTGAGGGAGGGGGTGAGGGAGGGGGTGGGGGGTGAGGGAGGGGGTGGGGGTGAGGGAGGGGGTGGGGGTTGAGGTGGGGGTGGGGAGCAGGAGATGGGGGTTGGAATAGATTATTAAGATGGGGTGTGGTGTGTTGAGTTGAGGATGTGGATGGTATGGGAAGGTTATGCGAGTTAGGGAGGAGAGGTAGATGAATTTTAGGGGGGGCAGTGGATGATATGGAAAGGTTAGGGTGGGTTGGGGGAGGAGAGTTGGAAGAGTTTTAGGCGAGGGATTTGACTGGGAGAGGGAGGGGCATGAGGAACAGGTCCAAGTGTTTGTGTAGCGTTTCTTGGAGGCAAGTGTTGTGCAGGTGAAGTGGGTCCAGTTCCCGCATGAATTGCAGAGAACTGAACCTTTAGTATGGAGATAAGTGATGGGTTTTGAGTAAGTTGGACATATGTATTTGGAAGTGGGTCCTGCGTTGCTCTCAATGTCTCCGGCTAGAAGAAGTCTTAGAGAAATGACAGCCTGAGAGTAATTTCTCTGTGTAGGAAAAACTGTGTGATGGGTGTGTCTGGTGCGAGAGGTGTGGAAATTCCCGGCGCGACCGAAGCCGCTCCAAGGATCAGTGCCCCCAGGGAGGGGGCAGGGGATGGTTGTGACGGTTTGGCTCTCAAAACTGCTCCCCGCAGCTGGCATTCGGTTTTCCTCCACTGGTAGTTCATTTTGTCTTCGGCAGGTGGAGGGTCGGCAATCATCCGCGGTTGGCAGTCTCGGGAGGTGGCCCCACGGCGTAGACGCCGCCACATCAGTACAAGTTGACTGGGATAGTATGGACATAGAATGTATGAACAAAATTGGGTGAAAAAATGCAAGTCTGATTGTGGAGGGAGCTCACCAGCTGCACCAGGGTGGACAGAGGAAGACTTGGGATCGCACTATACGTGCCGATCTCAAATCCAAAAACTTGACAAGTGAAGCATTACACCACCAATTGATATTAAAAGCCACCAGATCGGAGTTGCTAACAAACTGTCAAACAATATTATAGTTTATTTTTTTTAGTGTAAACTACATTCTACTGAAAGTTAAAATACAAATAGAGAAATGGCAAAATTGTAGAGTGATTACCGGTACTTCCAGTAAAAGTCCTTCCTAATCTTAAAATCTTCTGCTTAAGAGTCTTTTCCCAGCGATTTTGATAAGTTGTCTTAACCGTGTTCGTCCAAGTTTTGGTTTGCTTATTTTGAAAGTTTTACATACGGTAATTAACATAATTCCACCATTACCACACACTTTAATGGGGCGTATTAATTTCCTTTATTAAATAATTTTTTTATAATTTATTTAGTTTCCTCCCTCGACATTCATAAAGCTTAAAAAACACCAACATCCACCTAAAAGATAAATTTGTAAATTTTTGGATAATTTTTTTCCGGATAAAGACTTTATAATTAATTATATAAAACAAAAAATGCACCTAAATTGCATGAAAGGTCCGAATATTGCCAAAGAAACTGGGTTAAAGAGGTTAAAATTGCCAAATTATATAAAATTTAATTATTAATGGGGCTAATCATGGAGAAGGGGGTCCAGAAAAAGCCAGCCATTCCCCCTTAATGCTTAAGGGGGGATGGCAGTTTTTTTCTGGGTCCCCGTCTCCCTCACGTTTAGCCCCATTAGTTTATAAATCTTCTGTTTATGCTAACTAGTTTCGCGATTTTAAGAACTTTAAACCTTTGTCAATATTAGGGCCTTTCACGCCATTAAGGTAACTTTTGTCCTGCCGACCGATAGCGGTAAAATTGACACCTGGATGGGGATTATAATTTAAAATTTGCAAAATAAACAAACCAAAACTTATACAAACATAGTAAAGACAAACCTACTTATCAAAATCGCTATATGGAAACTACGCTTAAGCAAAATTTATAAATAAAAGAACGGTCCACCACGTAGGGTGTACATTACTACATGAACACTACAATTAGTGTCAAAATGTTCGGTTCAATGTTATTTTAATACCACGAATTTTGTTGATATATTTGAAGATAAATATTGAATATATATTCTCTAAATATCAAAAGAAATTTTGTTTAACCCTCGGCAAAACCTAATAAAGTATAGTGCTAAAAAAAAATCTTAACAAGGTTGTCAATATGGTACTTTCTGGTACTTTCCCGTTATCAACGTGCAATCAATCTGAAGATTGCAGAGTAAACACCAAAGACTTTTCTTTCACCGTCGTATAATACAGCCAATTTTTTTTTTTTTTTATAAAGAGATTAGTACTCAACCAGCGGGGGTGTGGGGGAGGCAGCCCCCACTCATACTAGGTAAGGTTAGGTTAGGCTAATGTCTTTTCAAATCACTATCGAGGGGCTGTCTCAACAGACCGATAGGCCAAATGGGGAAATTAGGTTTTCCCGAGATTTCTAATTAATTACAAACACTATATATATGGATGCAAATGACTAATTTTGTTTATAAAAAACACTGAAAATAAGTAGTATTAAAATATTTGTTTTCCAAATTTTCTAATAAAATCAAATTTGCAACCCGACAAGACAATAGTACAACAAAAATTACTCGCTAACTATAGCGCCATCGGGTAAAAGTCTTAACAGTAGGCTAAATGGGGCCGAATGGATACAACCCAGAGAGGGAGAAACAAAATAGGTGGACCCCTTTAACCTCTGAAGTGCGCATGGGGGTAATGCATGGGGGTAATTAGTCTCCTCTCCCTGTGTGCATGTATTGGAGGGGTTTCAGTCACTAAAATATTCATTGAAACATTAATAGCATTAACACTTATCCATATGCCCCTATTATGGGTTGATTATAAAGGTATTAACCTGAAACAATAAAAAGTGAAAACAGCGTTTGGATGGTCAAAATCGGAGATATAGCCTGTGAGTTTTATAATTTATGGGCGAGGCAAGCTGCTTTAACGCCAATTTCCCCCAAGGCCACTGAGACAGTCGATCGATACTCTTGCATTCGCTTGCTATCAGTGATTACCACACCCTGCAACCAGATTTCTAATTTTAGCACAAAAATATACCTCCGAATAAGGGAATAACTGTGAAAATAAGTGATAACTGAAGGAGGAGGAAAGTGGGGAAGGAGGGGAGGTAGAGGACTGAGATTTTGCATGGCCCAGGGGCCAAAAAAAATAAAATAAAAATATATATTTTTTTTTTCAATGTGAGTAGATTTTTTGTTTCGGACTCTTAACCCGGGAACTGCTGGGAGACTTAAGAGTTTATCCAGCAAAAGTAGCTACAATTTTGTACTAGAGGGCTTTTACTTACATATAATGTGTTAACCCATACAGCCCAGCAACGCGTCCGACGCGTCTGCGATTTATGTAACTCACAGCCCCAGAGACGCGCCTGACGCGTCACCCTAATTGCGCCGACCGTAACCTCAGGTGTAGCCACTCAAGAGGGCTCAGATTTGTATGGCGACTGTACGTACCCCACGCAACCGTGCCGATGGTTGAAAACTCAAAGTCTACGTGCGTGCGCATGAAATAACCTGGTTTTTTGGGGTAATTCCCTTAATTTTTTACTTTTAAAATAAGTTTTCGGAGGCTCTGTAGGACCATATTTTAAGCTTTTTGAGCGGTTTTTAGTAGTTTTTCCTTCATTCCTAACCCATTCACTATAGTTTCTGGAATAAAACCATTTTGAAAACAGGCCGGGCTCTGGTGAACAAACATTACAAAACTAGCCGGGGCTCCACGGGTTAAGTGCGTGCGGAGTTACATGGAGGGATAGACAGACTAATGAGGAAGTAAGGAAGTGTGGTGTGCAAGTAGACTGGAAAGTGTGAAAAAGAAGATGGAGATGGTTTAGCCATATGGAGTATATGAAGCGAGAGAATGACTAAGAGGGTGTACGAAAGTAAGATGGAAGGACATAGGTATACAGAGAAAAGTGGAAGGATGGAGTGAAGTAAGAGTGAAGGTGGTGCTAGTTGGGAGGAGAGGCGTCTACCGACAGGTACATGGGAGTTTCGTTCGTGGCCATCCCTTCAGGGAGAACTGTCAGGCAATAGAAATTTCAATCTTGGCAAACATTTTAGTCACCTCATGGGACACTTGACCCACTTTTCCCCACAGTAGACTAGAGGTCCATATACCACAGGTGATAATTAACACCACGTTCTTAACATTAATAATCAATTACAAACCCCAATGTACTTTTAACTAATAAAAGCATAATTATAGTCTCCCTGGGATTAGAGCCCGGGACACCACACCCAGAACATAAGCATTTAAACCATTACACCACCAACAGTTATAACAAACTAGTAATGTACTTATCTTTGTGAAGGTTCAGAATTATAGTTGGCTGCCATGAAGGTTTATTACCAGTCCCGTCCAAACACAAACTCCATCACGCGCTACACTAAACCACAACCACCATCGCCATCTATGAAAACATTTACTTGCTAGTATTTGAACCAAAAGTTCACAAGCTAAATTTAATTACAGTATATACAGTATAGACAAGGTTGTTGGTTGAATAGAATACTTTGTAGACTAAGCACTAGGCTATCAAGACAAAGGTTTATGCACATGCCTAAGATATATTCTGCATTAATAAATTAATCAAAAGTGCAGCTTATGTAAGCAAAAAAACAAAAAATACATAGTCTAGAGTTACTAAAAGAATACCGGTAGAGGAGAAGTGGACGGGCAGCGAGGAAGATTTAGACCAAGAAAGATATTTATTAAATCAAAACCTACAAAACAGTCATGTGGAGTGGGCGGGGCTCCATCCGACTGATTCAGAGGAGCATTGAGGCAATTTGTTCGTAGTCATCCCCTCAGAGATTGAGCCATCTAGCAATAATCTATTAAAATCAGTCCGTCCAAAATTGCTATTATAATTAAACACTTTCAAAATAAACAAACCAAAACTGGGACGACAGTCATGCAAAGAACTTTTAAATTGTTATGTGGAAATAATGTGGAAACTATGGAAATTGTGGAAATAATTAATTTTTGAAATAAAAGAAACTACCACAATGTGTACGTACATCACTACATGGTAAAGTTAATTTTACTATTTTGGTGCGAGAGGTTTAGACATTAGGCCAGTAGCAGTTCCATGGGTAGTCTCGTTTCATTAACTATATATCGAGGATTATTATGTAAAACTTTCAAAATACACTATGCAAAACAGGGACGACAAGATAAAGGCAAAGTAACTAATAAAAATAGCTGGAAATAATTATTTTTTACACCAACCAACTTCACATCTAAACTCAATGAAATCAATACATGTGGCACTCCGAGGACTCTAACCCAGGATACATCGAATTTCCGCGGACTGTGCATTACGCTATCAAGACAGTTGAAATAAAAGACCAATCCATCACAAGTGTAAATCACTACACGAGCAAGTTAATCTGGTTCCCAAGTAAACTAATCTCACATGTACAGTACTGTATACTGCATGGGAAACACTTCATACACTGCCACAAGTCAGTAAAACAGACTCATATACACCAGCTGATATATATTTTTGTATTAATTTCACCACCAAACACCAATGAAATTAATGAAAGCATATAAGGCATCCGGGATTCGAACCTGGGTTATCACTCAGATGTTTTTTTTAGACACTTTTAATTATAACTTACTTCTCTTGAAGGTGTGAAGTGTAGTTAGCTGCCAAGAAGAGTCATCGGTCTGGTCCCAACACCAAAATCTGTGGAAACTATTTAATTACTAGTATTTTAACTAAAAGTTCAATCTAATAAGTCTAGGTAAATACTTAAGTTTGTTTATAGATTATTTCTAAAATTAACAAAAATACGTAATTACACTTTACTGAAAAATATGGAATGGCAATAAAATTTTCTAGCATTGCTATTACAAATATTATATAGAGTGGTTTTATCGGGCGTATCACCTACCTCTGACCGAATATATCGTAGCGTTTACTATACCCCTTTGAAAGGACATAAGCCTAGCCTAACCTAACCTATCTTAGTATTATAGGTGGGGGCTACGGCCCCCACACTCTCTCCCCATTGTTTGACATACACTTGGGTGTTTACAAGACGTACGCCTGGTAACAACGCATTCAGAGAACTATTCACTTAAGTCAGATTCATCAGGGCACCCACCCTACCCCAGCTCTTGAGCAGGGAGTGCATAGTGGTAAAAAACTAATTTATATATTAAAACTTCCAAAATAGCTATGACAGTATATGCACAATAAAATTCTTAATTATACGAAGAACTATTTTTTAAACTAATTTTAACATTCACATGAATTTCCTAGTCTACTCTTTATATTATCAAACACTTTTTGGCTAAATTGTCAGTGACATTATATTATACTGTAGTGTACTGTACTCTACTCAAATTGGATTCAGTTAGTTTTCGAAACTAATTTTAAAATAAAATGGCATAATTCAGTAATTTTACATTCACATGTCACTTTATATACAGTTGCGTATAAACTTTAATAAATTCGCTTGATTTTCGGTATAAGTAAGGTGTCCCAGCAGCACAGAAGAAAAAAATAAATAAAAAAAGACTAGCACTTAAATATAAATAAACAGCCACACTATACGAAAGTGCTGTATATACTTATAAATTAGCTTAGCGCTATTCTGGCATAAATCCAATATAAAACTTGCAAAAATACACTAACCAAATCAGAGACTACAAAATAAAGACTAAACTTACAAAAATCACCAAGCAAGATGTCCCCAGCACCACAGAACTCTTAAGAATTAAGTTAAAATTGAATTAAGTTAAAATTGAATAAAATAAACAAGACTAGCATTATAATATAAAACTTTCTAAATAAACATACCCAAACTTATACAAACTCAGTAAAAATAAAAAAATAATCAAAATAGCTATGGAAGAATTATAAATATATCTTAACGGCCAACACTAACTAAACTCCTTGTCAACTCAACCCATTGGTAAGGTTCACTTTAATCATTAGCCCTGGTTAGATTGAGATAGATAAGCTTTCATTTCATCTGATGGTAAATCTAATCCCTTAACAGCTAATTTTTAGATAGTAATGGAAACCTGAAACTACGGTCTCTGCATCAATAAGTTTATACAATTAGCACCATATTTCACTAAATAATAATCAAATCTTTATGGGAACTTTGCAATTTACCGTCAGTTAAAAAGAAACTAGGTATAGGTTAGTACATTAGTGGAATGGAATGACTAATATTTGGAGTTAGTTTTTTAATTATACCGGTACTAAGTTAGGTTAGGTAGTTAGATTAGGCTAATAACTAAATTGCACCATTTCAAAAAATTAAATAAGGAAAACCAAGGAATTAAAAAAAAATCTATGTTAAACTATTTGGAGCCATTGCTAGAATTCTACCGATAGTTTTAATTATATAATTATAGAGCAACTTATATAATAGTTAATTACCCCATGCTGATTATTTCTAAAAATTAAGGAAAAACTCCATTTATTGGTCACCAATTTTCCCATGGATTTTTTTATTTTTCCCTGTTAGTTTTAATCAATATATAGTGTTTAGAAATAATTAGAACCCTCGGCGAAACCGTTTTCCCCATTATACAACGATCTTAAGACACGCCACCCGATGGTGGGGAGGGCTATGAAGTACAGGGAAAATGAGGGGTTAAATGCGTAAAACGGCGATACAAACTTATGCAAGCAAAACTTGGCTCGGGTTTGAAGGCATTTCAAAGGCCTAAAACCCAATATTTCGAAAACCCGAGCCAAGTTTTGGCCAAAGCTGGCTCGGATTTTGCGAGTTTGTAGATCACAAAATGACTAACCTCATTTAGAAATTTGGCTCAGGTTTCCCAAAATTGCAAACTCATAAACCCGAATTTTGGAAAACCCGAGCCAGCTTTTGGCCAAAGCTGGCTCGGATTTTGCGAGTTTGTAAACAAATGACAGTAACCTCATTTAGAAATTTGGCTCAGGTTTCCCAAAATTGCAAAGCCATAAAACCCGAATTTTGGAAAACCCGAGCCAAGTTTTGGGAAAAGTTGGCTCTGATTTTGCGAGTTTTAAGAGTAAACAAATTACACTCACCTAATTTCGATTTTTGGCTCATGTTAAGCTATCGGTGTTTACAAGCCTATACCCCTTTGAAAGGACATTAGCCTAACCTAACAACCTTACCTAACTATCCTAGTATTATGGGTGGGGGCTGCCGCCCCCACACCCCCGCTATTTGCATCTTTGACAGATTGTTTGTGTATTTGTCTGTGAAAAGGGGGTAATTGTTTAGTGTATGGCCTGCTAAAGAAAATGGATTTTTGAGCACAGACTAAACCAAATGTTCACTACTGTATTTACATAGCTGGTCATTAACCTAACCTAACCTAACGTAACCTGGGCATCCTGGGGGCTGCTGCCCCCAGACCCCCACTGGTCTTGGGATGAAAAGTGATAAAAAACACATCTCTTTCCTCATTATTCAAAGTTTTGTATTTGGTTTAATATACACTTCCCAGGTCATTTGAACAGTTCTATTGCATCATAATACACCATAGAATAAGTTTTTAATAACTAGAAAAAAAGAGGACTTCGATTAAACAATTACGGAAATACCTTAAAACACGAGCCAAGTTTTGCTTACATAATTTTGTTTTCGCCGTTTTTAAACCCGCGAAAATATGAAAGCGTAATTGCATACCTTATTGAGATGTGGAGGGAGTAGGTGGGGGAAGAGATGCGTCCACGTTTTCGACGAGGAGTTACGACGAGTAGTGGTTTTATTTCAAAACTAATAATGACCGCATCGCCACTAGTCTGCCGGTTCATAATAGTAACATTCGTTTGAGCAGAGTTTGCAGGAAACAGAGGTAGGCAAACAACCATGGTCAGTAAAAACCTTAAGGGCTGCACTATTGTTCCTTGTAGTGTCAATAATCACTGAATGTGGGAGGGGTGAACAACCCATTACAAGTGGCGTCCATGACTAAAGTGAAGACTTAAATGAAGGTGTGTATCTGTGATTGGTTCAGTGCAATGACTTAATCAAGGTCAATAAACTCACCTGATAGGTTGCTGGTTGTGTGCGTGACTGAATCTATGAGTTTAATGACGTGGTCAGAAAAAAAAACCCAGTAAGAATCCAGAAGTGTCTCGTGACTTATTGCGCAGGAGTTAGGAAATGAAACTCACTATTTCCAATGAGGAATGGCAGATTGCGTGAGTGATCGTATTACAAAAGTTGAAGGATAAAGCTCTCCAGTTCACGAAAAAATAGAGTCGCTGAAAGCCGCGCCGTCTATAAGAGAGTATCGACAACCGTTTTACGGTAGGTAGACAGGTTACCGGTTTTTTTAATAAGTTTTGCCGAGGGTTGAAACTAATTTTAATATGATGCTTAGAGCATATAGATTCCATATCACTTCAAATATGTCAAAATAATTGGTGACCAATAAATGGAGTTATACTAAAATTAAGTGTTAAAGTATTCCTATAACTGCTGTAAGTTACTTTGGGTTAGGACATCGCATACGTCAGGCTACCCTGGTTATATGTTATATGTCAGGCTACCCTGGTTATAGGTTATATGTCAGGCTACCCTGGTTATAGGTTATATGTCAGGCTACCCTGGTTATAGGTTATATGTCAGGCTACCCTGGTTATAGGTTATATGTCAGGCTACCCTGGTTATAGTCAGTTAAATTTTTACCCAACTTACTACATATTTAGCTAAAAAATCTTCTGAATACTGTAGCCGAGTAATGATAAACACATCCCAAATTACCCTGTTAGAAAAAAAAAATTTTTTTTAGTAACATTAGGTTAGTATATAGGGTTAAACTGACCAGGAGTTGGTAGACTTACAAAACTAGATTATTTTTTACAATTTGTTTTGGTATAAAGTAAAGATTCATTAATGCAAACTAGGAGCTGTGGTAATAGCAAAACTAACAAAATGAACTAATCACACTTGCCAAACTGCAACAAAGCGTAAAAGATACGAAACAGTTGGATATTAATTAATTACAAACCCCAATGTACTTTAATAAACTAATCATAGCATATGGTTCTACCGGGATTCGAACTCTGAACACCATACCCAGAACATAAGCATCTAAACCATTACACAACCAACACAAACTAAACTACTTCGCAGCACTGGCCCATCACCCTTCCATGTGGCAAGAATGCGTGAAAGTATGATCTAATATAAAACTTTCCAAAATAAAAACTATACGAACACAGTAAAAAGAAAAAAATATTTAAAATCGCTGTGGAAGAAACACTTTAGCAAAGTAATTATAAATAAAAGAACTTCCATTTATGGCTACCCTGTTCCTGTCTCAATTATTGTCCACCAGTTAAAGCAAAATTCTGCCCAAGAACAACCCTAACCTCTCCTAGTATTATGGGTGTGTTACGACCGGGCACTCTGGTACACTAGGGCTCTTACACAGGACTCTAGTATGGCTCGCTGCCACAACGGAAACACACGATCCCAACCCCAGAGTACTGCCAGCCGAACAAAAAACGCCACTACCCTCCAGAGTTCTATCTGCTATAACGGGGTATACAAGAACTCGGTACTAGCGTTTCACACAACAGACTAATAGCAAGACGGGAGTTATCTAGTCTGGTCAACAATCAAACCAAGAAGAAAGTACTAAAACACTAAAGAATAGTGTTGGCCGAAGCCGAAGTAATCCACCCTTGAACTAAGAACTTAAGAAGTCCTCCACCCTCTACTTCGGATCGGCACTATTACGTTACGTTAAACAATAGTCCTCGAGCATCAAGCAAGGAATCTTCTGTTAAAGTTAGATGCTTCTCGAATACTCGTAAGAAGTAAGTATCAGATTTTGAACAGCAATTTAATGAATAACTCACTGGTAATTAAAGGCTTTAAATTGACATAAGAAGAATTATAAGAATAAGCAATAGGATATGGCAAACATTAAGAAGTACTCCGACAATGCACTGGCAATAGCCTACTAAGATTGTGCTCGTGGGCCACTAATCTCTGAAGTAGCTAAGCGTGCCACGCATGAAATCAATAGTGCTTAAACAATAATATACATAAGGAGAAGCTTCAATACTATACTGTATCTGCTGGTCGAGCAAAGTCTAGCTGGGATATCTAAGGTTAAAGAGACAATGGCTGAGCAAGCGGCTCGTAGCCTAGCGAGGTCCTTAAGACTGTGCGGCCAAATTACGTTAATTGACGGGATGCTCTCTTGAGAGATCCAGATCACTAGTATCTGGTTCTCTCCTGGCGATCCTCTCAAAGTCAAGCAAATGAGATAGCACAGTGTTGGGTGGCACAGGCAAAAGCCCTCACTCGCAACACAGTGCTAAACTCCCACGGTACACAATCAAAAAGACCCCCTAGGCTTCCCACGTCTCCGTTGCAATTGTGCTGGTTCAACCAACCTAGCACTCATAGGAAATCACAACTCTAGGAACCCTATCTCAGTCTAGCATTACCTAAACCAGCAGAAAACAGGAACATGAATAATAGTACACAGGGAAATACATATACGAGTGCAACAAACATCAATCAATCCTATTCTAGTTAACCCTTCCAAAAATAGGCTATCTAACAGGCACTTATCTCGTGAGAACTCAAGCGATAATACTTTGGCTGACTAAATCTGCACCAAAGGGGTCATTGAGGTTATAAACAGGGACGAGAAGAGAAGGTAGGCTGTTCAGAGAGTAGAGAAAGTTCACATCAGTCGGAAGAATATGGATAGTTGCAAGGGATATGAGAGGTCGCTTTGCCTGATGAGTTCTGATCTAAAAATGGCGAGACCTCCCTTTTTATACTCGGCCCCGTAGCGAGCATAACGGCAATTTCCCACGCGCTGAGAGGGAGGAAGGGGGGAGGGAGGAGGGAGTGAGGCCTACACACCTCGTGGCGCGCTCACGGGCCGTCGTTACATAACTCTCTCTCTCATCATTGTATATAAGTCCCACACACAATACTTATAACTAATGATATAAAATAGAACTCGTTGACTTAGAAGAAAACAAAATACATAATGATAATACTTATAGTACAACGGTTCACATAAGCTGAGTTAGGAAACTCTAACACAGACTACAGCCAAAGTTCCTGCCCTGACGATCCTAGCGAGGGTGGGGCCTGACTGGGCGTTCTGTACAGCATGCTCATACTCGACATGCGTCACAGGTGGGGGCTACCGCCCCCACACCACCGCTGATGAGTAAAACTATTAACTGTAGAAATCCAGTTGGTGTGGAGTAATAGGCCTAGCCTATATTATAAAAATAGTAAACTTTGAAGACATTAGCCTAACTCAACTTTACCCAACCTATCCTAGCATTATGGGTGGGGGCTACAGCCCCCACAACCCGCTGGTTGGGTAACCGTGCACAAAACTGTATTATTAGACATAAATTAGGGTACTCCGGCAACCAGTGGGACGAGAGGTTCAAAACAATATCATGTGCGGCGGCGGCGGACGTAACTTAAGAAATAATTTTAGTTATTACGGTACCCATTAACTTCCGGAAGTTTAAAGCTATGGATAAAATTCTGGTCAATATTTAAGAGTCACCACAGCTGGAATCACATTTCTAATAGTTTTGGGTTACGATCATTCATTGCTATATACTTTTTATCCACCGATTTTTTTTTGTTAAGTTTTTTTTTTCTTTTTGCATAAACTTACCCAAAACAACCTAACTTAATCTAAATGTATATGGGGGCTATTAGGTTAAGTTAGGTTTTTTAGTTAGGTTAATGCGAAAACAAAAATTACGCCAAGAAATAGAAAAATTGCCGTGGAAAAAAGTATATAGCAATGAAGCATAGAAGGATAGAAACTCAAAACTACCATTAGAAATGAGATCCCAGCTGTGGCGACTTAAATATGGACATACTTTGTTACGGTACTTGCCATGAACAATTAAAATTCCGCTGCCAGCCTAGATGTGGCACGGCTCTTAAATATTTTCCTAATATTAAATAATAATTACTGTACTTATGTGAAAGCTGTGACTTGTGGAAAAGTTTCAGCCTGCTGGTTCGTTAGTCTACAAGGTATTCTACGCAGGGCTCAAACTCCGCACCCATCTGTATCTGTGGGGATAGTGGACATTAGAATATTAGAAGCCTTTCCTAAGCTTACTTAAATGTGGCACACTAAGACATTGACTAATATGAAACACCAAAACTAGACTAGGCTAAATATTAAGCGAGAATAATACATTTATTTTTTACTCAGATTTGTCAAAATTTCAGTAAAAATAAAATTAAAATAGGGCCTAGGCTTAAAAAAAAAAAAAAAAACTAAATGGTGTAATAAAAGTTACTCTGCTTAGGCCAATGTTAAAGGGGGTGGGGGCCAGTGCTCTCCCTCAACCCACCATTTTTCCAATTTAAACTTAAATTTCCCTTACCTACTGTAAATGCGCGATTAACCCAATAAATGCCGCCATTTGACACCGTATCTTCAGATTAATTAATAATAGATAGCCTAGCCTAGGCTAAGTTAATGCAGAGCCTATCCTCCACTCAAACCATTAACAAAAAAAAATCCTTGGAAAACTTAGAACAAATCTTTAAGGCTGCTCTAGTAGTCTTTAAATGGTAGTTTTAATGTGTATTATACTGTAAACTAGATTCAGTTATTCCTATAATAGGCCTAGCCTACCCCTATAGGCTAGTATCTCTCAACTCAAAATCAAACTTTCCCAAACTCTGCCATCGGAATTGCAACTATGAATGAGAATGGCC
>JBAKBP010034147.1:0-21018 GCA_037953745.1 Lithodes maja | reverse complement strand
GTGAGGGTCATTTAGTACTGCAACCGGCGGACAACCAGAGAGAAGAATTTGTGAAATAATAGAGGATATGGTCAAGAATTACGGTAAACATTCTCAAAAATCCTCTCTGTTTATGAGGGAGAGACTTAAATTATATATAGATACACTAAAGGATCAAAACATAAAAAGGAAAATTAATACAGTATTATATAATTTAAAAAGTATACAACTCCGGGTGGATGGGACTCGTCAGCCTTGGTCGGCAACTCATCTGGGGGGGGACAACCTTATACAAATCCGGGTGGATGGGACTCGTCAGCCTTGGTCGGCAACTCATCTAGGGGGAACAACCTTATACAAATCCGGGTGGATGAGACTCGTCAGCCTTGGTCGGCAACTCATCTAGGGGAGACAACCTGATACAAATCCATAATGCTTATCTAAGGGTAAAACAGGTTAGTGGATGGATTAAGGGTGGGGGTACAAAAACTTTCAATGAGCCGAAAAAGGGATACTCATCAGCCTTGGTCGGCAACTCATTTAGGGGGACAACCTTATACAAATCCGGGTGGATGAGACTCGTCAGCCTTGGTCGGCAACTCATCTAGGGGGGACAACCTGATACAAATCCATAATGCTTATCTAAGGGTAAAACAGGTTAGTGGATGGATTAAGGGTGGGGGCACAAAATCTTTCAATGAGCCGAAAAAGGGATACTCGTTAGCCTTGGTCACCAACTCATCTAGGGGAGACAACCTTATACAAATCCGGGTGGATGGGACTCGTCGGCCTTTGGTTGGCAACCTATCTAGGGGAATAAACCTGATACAAATCCGTACTGTTTACCTCTAAGGGTAAGGCAGGTTAGTGGATGGATTAGCCGTAGACAAAATAGTGCCTAAACAAGATACATAAGAGGGTGGGTACACAACACTTTCAATAAGCTGAAAAGGGACATTGCAAATATTAGCGGATTATAGATATACAAACATGTGCTGTCTGTAAACAAATGAGGACGAAATATATATAAGAAGAGGTTATCATTGGCTAAGGATTACGATATGTCCAATGTCAACGATTTTAATACAATTTTGAACTATATCACGACCACTATTCACAATTTGCCCTTATCACGACCGGTTAATTGAACAAAAGACACACAGTTGAGGTAGCCTCACATTTATTTCAAATATTCACATTACTCAGTATACCGAAAATGGAGCTGTCGAGTGAAAATTAGGACTTTGTGGCAGAGGCGATTGCGGAATTGGGGTCCAGTGTATGACCCACCGAATCCTTCGAATTCGGGGAGTATACTTCCCCCATTATCATCAATTGTATGCCCTAGCCAAGACTTGAATTTGACCTCAACATGTGTAAATATGGACGCGCATCAGTCATCTACATCCCAATCCAGAGAAAGGTAAAAACTAAACAAACTAAACCTGAAAAAAAATGTGATATATAGTCGAAA
Source organism: Lithodes maja (assembly GCA_037953745.1). Taxonomy (NCBI): domain Eukaryota; kingdom Metazoa; phylum Arthropoda; class Malacostraca; order Decapoda; family Lithodidae; genus Lithodes; species Lithodes maja. The sequence goes on along the minus strand of JBAKBP010034147.1, from coordinate 19,565 downwards.
TCGCTACATTTACTAAACTGAAATTGCAAGTTCTTCTCTTGATTTTACGACTTCTTCTGATAAAGAGTTTTTAGTGGTGGTGATTTTTGCTCCGATAATAAAGCTATATTTATAAGGTCTCTTATGACTAACATTTAGGTATACATATTCAAATTATTTTAAATTTCGTAACAGAATATTTATTTTTAATTTTAATAATGATTATTTCAGAGATGTGGAGAGATGAAGAAGACACCCAAACCACTAGAATTCAAGATTGGAGAATACAATTTGAAAGACAGAACATTAAACCTAGAAACACTTGTCAACAAAATCAGCACCATTTACATGGGAAAAATTCAATTCAGAGCGCTCAAGGAAACCCCAGTACAAAAACACAAGACATATATCACCTACTGAGAAAGTATAGGGTTGAAATCCAATTTGGGATAACTAAGCTAATCTGTAAAAAAAAGACGGGGAAATATTTCATTCATCTATACGATACCATCAAGGTTACCCATGAAAATGTGTGGCATGGTGGTCGCAGAAGAACCATTCTCGAAATAAGAAAAACAATAGCCAATGTGACAGAATTATAAATTAAGACATACTTGTCATTTTTGTAGGGAAACGTTGCAAAAGAGTAGTGAATCCTTTAATCTCGAATAATTTTGGAGAAAGGGGTCAGGTAGATTTAATTGATATATCAGGCATGACCATGGGAGGATATGCCTTCATTTTAAATTATCAAGATCACTTTTCCAAATTCTGTATCTTATGGGCCTTAAAAACGAAACTGCCAAAGAAGTGGTCTATCATATGGTGAATATCTTCTTAATAATCGGGGTGTCCAAAATTCTTCAATCTGACAACGGCAAAGAATTTGTAGTCCATTTATTCAAAAGGATATTGTATACTTACCATCATACATAACCACACACGACATCCAGAGTCCCAGGGGGTGTAGAGAGGGCCAAGTGACTTGGACAATATGATAAGAGCCATTTTAATTAAAAAAGGAACCAAAGATTGGGTGAGTCAATTACATGTTATATACTTATACATAAACACCGCAACAAATAGAGTAATCAAGAAATCTCACTATAAAAGCTACCTTCGGAAGAGGTCCATCCACTAAGTTTTAACCAAATGTTTACTCCTCAACAATCACAACTTCCCTTCGCAAGTGGAAGAGTTTTTACAGCTTAGAAACAATAGCACATTTATGGGTGGTAAGTGTTCAGAGTCTCAAATTAACTCATAAGACAAAATAAACTAAATGAGGTTCTTGGTAATATTCGATGAAATCAGTTATCCAAGATATTTGGTACTGCAACCGGCGGACAACCAAAAAGAAGAATTTGTGAAATAATAGAGGATATGGTCAATAATTACGGTAAACATTCTCAAAAATCCTCTCTGTTGATGAGGGAGAGACTTAAATTATATATAAATACACTAAAGGATTAAAATATAAAAAGGAAAAATCTTACAGTATTATATATTTAAAATGTATACAAATCCGGGTGGATGGTACTCGTCAGCCTTGGTCGGCAATTCATCTAGGGGAGACAACCTTATACAAATCCGGGTGGATGGGACTCGTCAGCCTTGGTCGGCAACTAATCTAGGGGAGACAACCTTATACAAATCCGGGTGGATGGGACTCGTCAGCCTTGGTCGGCAACTAATCTAGGGGAGACAACCTTATACAAATCCGGGGGTGGGACTCGTCAGCCTTGGTCGGCAACTCATCTAGGGGAGACAACCTAATACAAATCCATACTTCTTACCTAAGGGTAAGGGTGGGGGTACAAAACGTTTAATGAGCCGGAAAAAGATACTCGTTAGCCTTGGTTAGCAACTCCTCTAGGGGGACAACCTTATACAAATCCGGGTGGATGGGACTCATCGGCCTTGGTTGGCAACCTATCTAGGGGAGACAACCTTATACAAATCCGGGGGTGGGACTCGTCAGCCTTGGTCGGCAACTCATCTAGGAGAGACAACCTAATACAAATCCATACTTCTTACCTAAGGGTAAGGGCAGGTTAGTGGATGGATTAACCGAATACCAAGGGTGGGGATACAAAGCGTTTAATGAGCCGGAAAAAGATACTCGTTAGCCTTGGTTAGCAACTCCTCTAGGGGGACAACCTTATACAAATCCGGGTTGATGGGACTCATCGGCCTTGGTTGGCAACCTATCTAGGGGATTAAACCTGATACAAATCCGTACTGCTTACCTCAAAGAGGTTATTATTGGCCAAGGATTCCGAACTATTTGTAAATACAATTTTGATATATATCACGACCATTATTCACAATATGCCCTTATCACGACCAGTTAATTAAGCAAAAGACACACAGTTGAGGTAGCCTCACATTTATTTCAAATATTCACATTACTCAGTATACCGAAAATTCTCCTGTCGAGTGAAAATAGAACTTTTGTGGCAGAGGCGATTGCGGAAATGGGGTCCAATGTATGACCCCACCGAATCGTTCGAATTCGGAGAGTCGTGAGAACTCCCGACAGATACTTTCCCCATTATCACCTGCCCTCATAGTAGTAACCAGGACTTCCAACCCAGTATTTCTCCAATATTACCGAGGAGAAAGAGGTACACTGAATCGCTCGAATTCGGGAAGCCGCGAGAACTCCCAACAGATACTAGCCAAAATTTGAATTGAACCTCAACATGTGTAAATATGGACATGCCTCAGTCATATATATCCCAATCCAGCGTACTTTGGAGAAAGAGGTGAAAGGTAAAACTAAACATACTAAAACTTATAAACAAAGATAATATAAAGTCAAAATCGCTACATTTACTAAACTGAAATTGCAAGTTCTTCTCTTGATTTTACGACTTGTTCTGCACCCCCACCCCCGGACATTATCTATAATACAAGAAAAGATGCATTCCGAAGTATACGGGCCTCCTCGAGAAAGGGAATAATTTTGGGAGTACAGAAAATGGTCAAAAATACATCGACACCTACATGGGTTTAACATTAATGATACAGTGTCCATTCTAGTTCAACCCAAAGATAGAGCATGTAAATTGGGACATAAATATCTTGGGGGTAGAATTATATAATTATATAAAAAAGGTGGAGACCTATACAAAATTCAAACTAAATATGAGGTATTAATAGAGATACTGTTCACGCGAAAAAATAGGCCATGTTTGGGCATTGACACATCCCAATTCACAATTAAACTAATCAACATAAGGAAAGCAATACATCTACAAAAACAGCGAATCTACCACACCGCTCCACCACCGCCGCCTATAGGTAATCTTTGAACCATATAGCCTAGTTTTTTGGGATTTATGTTACCTGTCCATGTGTATTATCTTCCCCATTCCTGATTTTTTTTTTTAATGACAATGGCTGTTATTACTTTGTCTTACCGTGGGCAGAATTCACATTGATCTGATCATTGATAAGATGGGGGATTTTTTCTAGTTCATCCAAAATCATCCAAATTATAATACTGATTTATATATCAGAGTACATTTTTTCTCCAACGATAAAGCTATATTTTTTAATAATTTTTTTCAGAGGTGTGGAGAGGTGAGAGATGAAGAAGATACCAAACCACTTTAATTTATTGAGCTTCCAGTCTCGAATTATCTCAAGACAAAACCGACCAAATGAGATTCTTGGTAATAATATTCTATGAAATCAGTTATCCAATGACGGATAATCAGGGTCATTTGGTACTACAACCGGCGGACAACCAGAAAGAAGAATTTGTGAAATAATAAGAAGATATGGCCAAGAATTTCGGTAAACATTCTCAAAAATCCTCTCTGTTTACGAGGGAGAGACTTGAATCATATATAATACACTAAATGATTAAAATATAAAGGAAAACAAATTTAACAAAAATATACAAATCCGGGTGGATGGGACTCGTCAGCCTGGGTCGGCAACTCATCTAGGGGAGACAACCTTATACAAATCCGGGTGGATGGGACTCGTCAGCCTTGGTTGGCAACTCATCTAGGGGTGACAACCTGATACAAATCCGGGTGGATGGGACTCGTCAGCCTTGGTTGGCAACTCATCTAGGGGAGTAAACCTGATACAAATCCGGGTGGATGAGACTCGTCAGCCTTGGTTGGCAACTCATCTAGGGGAGTAAACCTGATACAAATCCGTACTGTTTACCTAAGGGTAAAGGCAGGTTAGTGGATGGATTAGCCGAACACCACCGTAGAAATATAGTGCCTAAACATAAGAGGGTGGGAACACAAAACTCTAAAAAGGGACATTGCAAATACTCCATGAAAATAATGACCACAGTGGGAACACAAAACTTTCAATGAGACATTACAGATATTAGCGTGTTGTAGATAAAACAAATATATACAAACATGTGCGACCTGTAAAAAAATATGTGGATGAAAATACATACAAGAAGTGATTATTATCGGCCAAGGATTTCCGATATGTCCAATGTTAATACAATTTTGATATATCAAGACCATTATTCATAATTATTTGCCGGTTAATTAATCAAAAGACACCAGTTGGGGTAGTCTCACGTTTTATTACAAATATTCACATTATTCGGTATACCTAAAATTCTCCAGTCGAGTGAAAATAGAACTTGTATAGCATAGGTGCCTGTGGAAATGGGGTCCCAAGTAAAAATTATTCATGGTTGTTCACGTAAAAGGCAGGTTAGTGCATGGATTAGCCGAACACCACCGTAGAAAAATAGTGCCTAAACATAAGAGGGTGGGAACACAAAACTCTAAAAAAGGACATTGCAAATACACCATGAAAAATAATGACCACAGTGGGAACACAAAACTTTCAATGAGACATTACAGATATTAGCGTGTTACAGAAAAAAATATACAAACATGTGCTACCTGTAAAAAAACGTGGATGAAAATACATACAAGAAGTGATTATTATCAGCCAAGGATTTCCAATGTTAATACAATTTTTATATATCAAGACCATTATTCATAATTATTTGCTGGTTAATTAATCAAAAGACACCAGTTGGGGTAGTCTCACGTTTTATTACAAATATTCACATTATTCGGTATACCTAAAATTCTCCAGTTGAGTGAAAATAGAACTTTTGTGGCATAGGTGCCTATGGAAATGGGGTCCCGACACATGGATGGACAGGAATTAAATTATATAAATGATCCTACAGAAATATTTAACCGAGCAAGGGATCACCGACTGGGTAACTAACAGGCTTACCACGTGTCCAATCCTACAAGAATACCACCCGACAAAAAGACAAACATTTCATCGTATAGTGTTGTATTTGGCAGAAACCCTCCATTGAAATTGGACAGCCTATTTCAGGCGGGGGTAATAGATATGATGGATATCCTCATCCTCATCCTTACTAACCCCATTAGAAAATAATACACCGAGGAATGGCGGACAACCAGAAAGAAGAATTTGTGAAAATAATAGAGGATATGGCCAAGAACTACGGCAGACATTCTCGAAAATCCTCTCTATTTACGAGAGAGAGGCTTGAATCATATATAAATATACTAAAGGATCAACATGTGAAGAAAAATCATACCGCGTATCATATATTTAAAAAGTATACAACTCTACAACACGAGGGAACAACAAGGCTGATATGTAAGAAGACAAACAAATATTACGTAGATATATATAAAATATTTAACTGTATAAAGAGGGTCCATGGAAACAATGGCCAGCGCAAAACTTTTAATGAGCTGAAAAAGGACATTGAAAAATATTAGAATTTTACAGATAAAGAATTATATACAAACATGTGCTGCCTGTAAAACACGTCATGGACAAAATATACACAAGAAACGGGTATTATTGGCCAAGGATTTCGGTGAACGAGGGTATATATATTTTATAGATATGCCCAATGTCAACGACTTTAATACAATTTTGGTATATCAAGACCATTATTCACAATTTGTCCTATTACGGCCGGTTAAACAAAAGACACCAGCTGAGATAGCCTCATATTTATTTCAAATATTCACATTACTCGGTGTACCGAAAATTCTCCAGTCGAGTGAAAATAGAACTTTTGTGGCAGAGGTGATTGCGGAAATGGGCCCCAATGTAAAAATTATTCATGGTTGTTCACGAGACGTGGATGGACAGAATACAATCATACAAATGATCCTACAGCAATATTTAACCGAGAAAGGGACCACCGACTGGGTAACAGGCTTACCATTTATCCAATCCTACAAGAATACCACCCCCGATGAAAAGACAAATATTTCATCATAATTATAGTGTCGTATTTGGCAGGAGCCCTCCATTGAAATTGGACCGCCTATTCCAGGCGGACATCCTCGGTGTATTATTTTCTAATGGGGTTAGTGAGGATGATCCATCATATCTATAACCTCCCAAATCATTGAATATACAAAGTGGTGACTCGCCAATTTTCCAAAGATATCCCCGGATTTTAATGAACCCTCGACATCTTCATTTACTGACTCTGGTGGTGGTATACAAGAATCAATATTACATCGGTCTCTCCAATCCAGCCTTTCCCCAATATTACCGAGGAGAATGAAGTACACTGAATCAACATCTTCAGTTATAGAATCTGGTGGTGGTGGTGGTATACAAGAATCATTATTACATCGGTCTCTCCAATCCAGCCTTTCCCCAATATTACCGAGGTGAATGAAGTACACTGAATCAACATCTTCATTTATAGAATCTGGTGGTGGTGGTGGTATACAAGAATCATTATTACATCGGTCTCTCCAATCCAGCCTTTCCCCAATATTACCGAGGTGAATGAAGTACACTGAATCAACATCTTCATTTATAGAATCTGGTGGTGGTATACAAGAATCATTATTACATCGGTCTCCCCAATCCAGCCTTTCTCCAATATTACCGAGGAGAATGAAGTACACTGAATCGACATCTTCATTTATAGAATCTGGTGGTGGTGGTGATATACAAGAATGGTTACTACATCGGTCTTCCCAGTCCAATGTTTCTCCAATATTACCGGGAGAATGAAGTACATTGAATCAACATCTTCATTTATAGAATCTGGTGGTGGTATACAAGAATCATTATTACATCGGTCTCCCCAATCCAGCCTTTCTCCAATATTACCGAGGAGAATGAAGTACACTGAATCGACATCTTCATTTATAGAATCTGGTGGTGGTGGTGATATACAAGAATGGTTACTACATCGGTCTTCCCAGTCCAATGTTTCTCCAATATTACCGGGAGAATGACAGCTTCATTTATAGAATTTGGTGGTGGTGGTATACAAGAATGGTTACTACATCGGTCTCCCCAATCCAGCCTTTCTCCAATATTACCGAGGAGAATGAAGTACATTGAATCAACATCTTCATTTATAGAATCTGGTGGTGGTATACAAGAATCATTATTACATCGGTCTCTCCAATCCAGCCTTTCCCAATATTACTGAAGAAGCTACCCAATCCAGCGTTTCTCCGATATTACCGAAGAAGAAGAGGTATATTGAATAGACATCTTCATTTATAGAATCTGGTGGTGGTGGCGATATACAAGAATCGTTACATCGGTCTTCCCAGTCCAATGTTTCTCCAATATTACCGGGAGAACGACAGCTTCATTTATAGAATCTGATGGTGGTGGTGGTATACAAGAATCGTTACATCAATCTTCCCAATCCAACATTTCTCCAATATGACCGAGGAGAAAGAGGTACACCGAATCATTCGACTTCGGGGAAGTTGTGCTAAATCCCAATAGCTACTTCCCCCCATTATCACCAATTATATACCCACATAACCAGGACTTGAATGCAAATATAGACATTCATACGGATTCGTCACATTGGTCATCCGCATCCCAATCCAGCGCTTCAATTTCTCCAATATTTTGGAGAAAGAGGAGAAAGGTACATTAAAATTAATGTTATATACAAATCAAATTAAAACCAAAACTGAGATAAAGATAGTATAAAGTCAAAATCGCTATATGTCCACGCTTCAATAATATAAACATTTGATAAAGGTCGAATTCATCAGGGCAATGACGCAGATATATTTAGTTATTATATTAGGCTATTGTTAAGATTTAATTTTGCTCAGAGAATAGCTAATGTTCCCACTCTTATGATTTCATTTCTTTTTTCTCCAGAGAGATGATGAGATGAGGGAGGAAGATAAGGTTCTTATGCCATTTAATCTTACCAAATTATAATACCTGTTTATATATCAGAAGAATTGTACGACAATAATAAGCAATTTATTTTCTGAAAAATATGTTTGGTGTGTTACAAACACAGCTCTGTATCACACACATGTAGTCATTGTAGTTCCCAAATCCAAATCCTAGTCTCTAACTCCTCCCCCTTCGCTAGGCTATATATACATACTCCTTTATATGAGAGGCTCAGAATTTTAACTGCCCCCAACATAAAAGGTATGTTTACTCTTAAACACTCGCTATCTCTACCTGTCTACTCTGGAACATATATATATATATATACTGAAGGAGATAAAAAGATCTATTTTTAAATTTTATTTCTATAAAATTCAATACAAGGCAACATTTCTCACCCGTTTTCATCAAACATTCTTGGGTAATATCATTCAGGCTTGAGATATATTGTGATGCTGAAGTATAAACTTAGGAGACAAAGGTGATATCATTCAGGCTTGGGATATGTTTCGTTTTTCTTCATACATATATACTGAAGGAGATATAAGGGTAATTTTGTATATTTGATTTATATAAAAAATGCAATCTCGACATAAGGGAATCACTTGACAATAAGAAGTAATTTATGACTTGTTCTGACAGTTTTTAGTGGTAGTATTTGTTCATGTTGAGAACATCCACTACATCTTCTCATTGTTCGATAGTGCTCTGTTTTCTTAAAACAATGGTAAAAAATGCGAATGTTATAGCATTTTTCGTAGCAAAAAAATTGATTAGCGGGAATTTAGCTGTAAAGTTTTGAAACAGTTTTTCTGTTTTATATAACTTGAGAACTATTGCTACTATAGACTTGAAACTTTGCATGTGAGTAAGTTAGGATGGTGTAAATAGACTGCACTTGCCTCTTTGGTAGTACTATGTTCCTTCAGTAATTTCCCCCCTTACCAGTAGAGTATGGACATTCTCATATATGTGTGAATTTAAGACGTAGTGTTGAATTAAGGTTGTGTTCCTTGTAAATTTTAATCCAACTATATTCAGGTTTTCATAAACATAATATTTATCTAATTTTAATAATTCTTTTTTAGAGATGTGGACAAGTAAGGATGAAGAAGATGTCGGACTACAACACGAATCCAAGATTGGAGAAGATAATCAAAGAAACTCCATAATATGCCGAGAAACCAAGAATTTAACCATTAGAGAAAGAATGATGGCTGGACACATACGTATAAGCATGGGAGTGGTGGTGGGAATGGTGTTACTATATCTTATTATACACTGCGTAGTCGTCATTGTTGTGTTGAGCAACATTACCGTATACCATCAACTGGAGAACCCAATTACAGAGTTCTTTCAAAACCAAAAAGAACTCAGCAACTTTATTGCTGTGGCAAAACCACTGAACTTCTCTAGCTGGTTGAGTGATATATGTGACTACAACTATACCGACACGGTTCCTGTTTTTGTGTTAAAACAACTGACAGATAAGGTCATAAACCGCTATGTCCTCATCATCATCAAAGATGTACAATAATGTAATTTTCTTTTTATAAAAATATTTGTTTGGACAAAAAGCCTTCAATAACACAATCATTTGTAAAGGTCCAATTCATCACCTGTTAGAGTAAAGACGCAAATATACTTATTTATTATGTCAGAGGAATCCATCATTATCAAATTCAAGATCATTTTTACGGTTCTCTTTCTCCTTTGGATATGGGTCTGTTAAAATAAAACAAATTTATAAACTAAAGCTATTTTTATTTAAAATATAAATATTTATTTGGTGTTAGAAATATGTCGTAACATGGTTTGACTGAGCCCCTATGGGAGAGAAACCTCCCAGTAACAATACCATGTACCAACAATGGTAGACCCACTTGTATACCTCCACAAAAGACAAGTTATTTCAAAACAAAACTGAAAAAATTGCCTATTAATTTAAAAAAAGCACTAGCCGAGTGATTTATATTGTCAGATATTTTGACTATGTGGGTAAACCCTCTGTCAATTTGGCCAAGTTGTTAAAAGACACCTGACTATATGGGCAATTTGTCTGTCAGCTAAGATTGATTTGACCAAAATAATATTTCTGAACAAATATTTTCAGGATGTTGAACCCCTACACTGATCCCATCTAAAATGACAAAACAATACATAAATTATGTACTGAAATTGCCTATTAATTTAAAAAAAGCACTAGCCGAGTGATTTATATTGTCAGATATTTCGACTATGTGGGTAAACCCTCTGTCAATTTGGCCAAGTTGTTAAAAGACACCTGACTATATGGGCAATTTGTCTGTCAGCTAAGATTGATTTGACCAAAATAATATTTCTGAACAAATATTTTCAGGATGTTGAACCCCTACACTGATCCCATCTAAAATGACAAAACAATACATAAATTATGTACTGAAATTGCCTATTAATTTAAAAAAAGCACTAGCCGAGTGATTTATATTGTCAGATATTTCGACTATGTGGGTAAACCCTCTGTCAATTTGGCCAAGTTGTTAAAAGACACCTGACTATATGGGCAATTTGTCTGTCAGCTAAGATTGATTTGACCAAAATAATATTTCTGAACAAATATTTTCAGGATGTTGAACCCCTACACTGATCCCATCTAAAATGACAAAACAATACATAAATTATGTACTGAAATTGCCTATTAATTTAAAAAAGCACTAGCCGAGTGATTTATATTGTCAGATATTTTGACTATGTGGGTAAACCCTCTGTCAATTTGGCCAAGTTGTTAAAAGACACCTGACTATATGGGCAATTTGTCTGTCAGCTAAGATTGATTTGACCAAAATAATATTTCTGAACAAATATTTTCAGGATGTTGAACCCCTACACTGATCCCATCTAAAATGACAAAATAATACATAAATTATGTACTGAAATTGCCTATTAATTTAAAAAAAGCACTAGCCGAGTGATTTATATTGTCAGATATTTTGACTATGTGGGTAAACCCTCTGTCAATTTGGCCAAGTTGTTAAAAGACACCTGACTATATGGGCAATTTGTCTGTCAGCTAAGATTGATTTGACCAAAATAATATTTCTGAACAAATATTTTCAGGATGTTGAACCCCTACACTGATCCCATCTAAAATGACAAAACAATACATAAATTATGTACTGAAATTGCCTATTAATTTAAAAAAAGCACTAGCCGAGTGATTTATATTGTCAGATATTTCGACTATGTGGGTAAACCCTCTGTCAATTTGGCCAAGTTGTTAAAAGACACCTGACTATATGGGCAATTTGTCTGTCAGCTAAGATTGATTTGACCAAAATAATATTTCTGAACAAATATTTTCAGGATGTTGAACCCCTACACTGATCCCATCTAAAATGACAAAACAATACATAAATTATGTACTGAAATTGCCTATTAATTTAAAAAAGCACTAGCCGAGTGATTTATATTGTCAGATATTTTGACTATGTGGGTAAACCCTCTGTCAATTTGGCCAAGTTGTTAAAAGACACCTGACTATATGGGCAATTTGTCTGTCAGCTAAGATTGATTTGACCAAATAATATTTCTGAACAAATATTTTCAGGATGTTGAACCCCTACACTGATCCCATCTAAAATGACAAAATAATACATAAATTATGTACTGAAATTGCCTATTAATTTAAAAAAAGCACTAGCCGAGTGATTTATATTGTCAGATATTTTGACTATGTGGGTAAACCCTCTGTCAATTTGGCCAAGTTGTTAAAAGACACCTGACTATATGGGCAATTTGTCTGTCAGCTAAGATTGATTTGACCAAAATAATATTTCTGAACAAATATTTTCAGGATGTTGAACCCCTACACTGATCCCATCTAAAATGACAAAACAATACATAAATTATGTACTGAAATTGCCTATTAATTTAAAAAAAGCACTAGCCGAGTGATTTATATTGTCAGATATTTCGACTATGTGGGTAAACCCTCTGTCAATTTGGCCAAGTTGTTAAAAGACACCTGACTATATGGGCAATTTGTCTGTCAGCTAAGATTGATTTGACCAAAATAATATTTCTGAACAAATATTTTCAGGATGTTGAACCCCTACACTGATCCCATCTAAAATGACAAAACAATACATAAATTATGTACTGAAATTGCCTATTAATTTAAAAAAAGCACTAGCCGAGTGATTTATATTGTCAGATATTTCGACTATGTGGGTAAACCCTCTGTCAATTTGGCCAAGTTGTTAAAAGACACCTGACTATATGGGCAATTTGTCTGTCAGCTAAGATTGATTTGACCAAAATAATATTTCTGAACAAATATTTTCAGGATGTTGAACCCCTACACTGATCCCATCTAAAATGACAAAACAATACATAAATTATGTACTGAAATTGCCTATTAATTTAAAAAGCACTAGCCGAGTGATTTATATTGTCAGATATTTTGACTATGTGGGTAAACCCTCTGTCAATTTGGCCAAGTTGTTAAAAGACACCTGACTATATGGGCAATTTGTCTGTCAGCTAAGATTGATTTGACCAAAATAATATTTCTGAACAAATATTTTCAGGATGTTGAACCCCTACACTGATCCCATCTAAAATGACAAAATAATACATAAATTATGTACTGAAATTGCCTATTAATTTAAAAAAAGCACTAGCCGAGTGATTTATATTGTCAGATATTTTGACTATGTGGGTAAACCCTCTGTCAATTTGGCCAAGTTGTTAAAAGACACCTGACTATATGGGCAATTTGTCTGTCAGCTAAGATTGATTTGACCAAAATAATATTTCTGAACAAATATTTTCAGGATGTTGAACCCCTACACTGATCCCATCTAAAATGACAAAACAATACATAAATTATGCACTGAAATTGCCTATTAATTTAAAAAAAAGCACTAGCCGAGTGATTTATATTGTCAGATATTTTGACTATGTGGGTAAACCCTCTGTCAATTTGGCCAAGTTGTTAAAAGACACCTGACTATATGGGCAATTTGTCTGTCAGCTAAGATTGATTTGACCAAAATAATATTTCTGAACAAATATTTTCAGGATGTTGAACCCCTACACTGATCCCATCTAAAATGACAAAACAATACATAAATTATGTACTGAAATTGCCTATTAATTTAAAAAAAGCACCAGCCGAGTGATTTATATTGTCAGATATTTCGACTATGTGGGTAAACCCTCTGTCAATTTGGCCAAGTTGTTAAAAGACACCTGACTATATGGGCAATTTGTCTGTCAGCTAAGATTGATTTGACCAAAATAATATTTCTGAACAAATATTTTCAGGATGTTGAACCCCTACACTGATCCCATCTAAAATGACAAAAACAATACATAAATTATGTACTGAAATTGCCTATTAATTTAAAAAAAACACTAGCCGAGTGATTTATATTGTCAGATATTTCGACTATGTGGGTAAACCCTCTGTCAATTTGGCCAAGTTGTTAAAAGACACCTGACTATATGGGCAATTTGTCTGTCAGCTAAGATTGATTTGACCAAAATAATATTTCTGAACAAATATTTTCAGGATGTTGAACCCCTACACTGATCCCATCTAAAATGACAAAACAATACATAAATTATGTACTGAAATTGCCTATTAATTTAAAAAAAGCACTAGCCGAGTGATTTATATTGTCAGATATTTCGACTATGTGGGTAAACCCTCTGTCAATTTGGCCAAGTTGTTAAAAGACACCTGACTATATGGGCAATTTGTCTGTCAGCTAAGATTGATTTGACCAAAATAATATTTCTGAACAAATATTTTCAGGATGTTGAACCCCTACACTGATCCCATCTAAAATGACAAAACAATACATAAATTATGTACTGAAATTGCCTATTAATTTAAAAAAAAGCACTAGCCGAGTGATTTATATTGTCAGATATTTCTACTATGTGGGTAAACCCTCTGTCAATTTGGCCAAGTTGTTAAAAGACAGCTGACTATATGGGCAATTTGTCTGTCAGCTAAGATTGATTTGACCAAAATAATATTTCTGAACAAATATTTTCAGGATGTTGAACCCCTACACTGATCCCATCTAAAATGACAAAACAATACATAAATTATGTACTGAAATTGCCTATTAATTTAAAAAAGCACTAGCCGAGTGATTTATATTGTCAGATATTTCGACTATGTGGGTAAACCCTCTGTCAATTTGGCCAAGTTGTTAAAAGACACCTGACTATATGGGCAATTTGTCTGTCAGCTAAGATTGATTTGACCAAAATAATATTTCTGAACAAATATTTTCAGGATGTTGAACCCCTACACTGATCCCATCTAAAATGACAAAACAATACATAAATTATGTACTGAAATTGCCTATTAATTTAAAAAAAGCACTAGCCGAGTGATTTATATTGTCAGATATTTCGACTATGTGGGTAACCCTCTGTCAATTTGGCCAAGTTGTTAAAAGACACCTGACTATATGGGCAATTTGTCTGTCAGCTAAGATTGATTTGACCAAAATAATATTTCTGAACAAATATTTTCAGGATGTTGAACCCCTACACTGATCCCATCTAAAATGACAAAACAATACATAAATTATGTACTGAAATTGCCTATTAATTTAAAAAAAAGCACTAGCCGAGTGATTTATATTGTCAGATATTTCGACTATGTGGGTAAACCCTCTGTCAATTTGGCCAAGTTGTTAAAAGACACCTGACTATATGGGCAATTTGTCTGTCAGCTAAGATTGATTTGACCAAAATAATATTTCTGAACAAATATTTTCAGGATGTTGAACCCCTACACTGATCCCATCTAAAATGACAAAACAATACATAAATTATGTACTGAAATTGCCTATTAATTTAAAAAAAGCACTAGCCGAGTGATTTATATTGTCAGATATTTCGACTATGTGGGTAAACCCTCTGTCAATTTGGCCAAGTTGTTAAAAGACACCTGACTATATGGGCAATTTGTCTGTCAGCTAAGATTGATTTGACCAAAATAATATTTCTGAACAAATATTTTCAGGATGTTGAACCCCTTACACTGATCCCATCTAAAATGACAAAACAATACATAAATTATGTACTGAAATTGCCTATTAATTTAAAAAAAGCACTAGCCGAGTGATTTATATTGTCAGATATTTCGACTATGTGGTTAAACCCTCTGTCAATTTGGCCAAGTTGTTAAAAGACACCTGACTATATGGGCAATTTGTCTGTTAGCTAAGATTGATTTGACCAAAATAATATTTCTGAACAAATATTTTCAGGATGTTGAACCCCTACACTGATCCCATCTAAAATGACAAAACAATACATAAATTATGTACTGAAATTGCCTATTAATTTAAAAAAAGCACTAGCCGAGTGATTTATATTGTCAGATATTTTGACTATGTGGGTAAACCCTCTGTCAATTTGGCCAAGTTGTTAAAAGACACCTGACTATATGGGCAATTTGTCTGTTAGCTAAGATTGATTTGACCAAAATAATATTTCTGAACAAATATTTTCAGGATGTTGAACCCCTACACTGATCCCATCTAAAATGACAAAACAATACATAAATTATGTACTGAAATTGCCTATTAATTTAAAAAAAGCACTAGCCGAGTGATTTATATTGTCAGATATTTCGACTATGTGGGTAAACCCTCTGTCAATTTGGCCAAGTTGTTAAAAGACACCTGACTATATGGGCAATTTGTCTGTCAGCTAAGATTGATTTGACCAAAATAATATTTCTGAACAAATATTTTCAGGATGTTGAACCCCTACACTGATCCCATCTAAAATGACAAAACAATACATAAATTATGTACTGAAATTGCCTATTAATTTAAAAAAAGCACTAGCCGAGTGATTTATATTGTCAGATATTTTGACTATGTGGTTAAACCCTCTGACAATTTGGCCAAGTTGTTAAAAGACACCTGACTATATGGGCAATTTGTCTGTTAGCTAAGATTGATTTGACCAAAATAATATTTCTGAACAAATATTTTCAGGATGTTGAACCCCTACACTGATCCCATCTAAAATGACAAAACAATACATAAATGATGTACTGAAATTGCCTATTAATTTAAAAAAAAGCACTAGCCGAGTGATTTATATTGTCAGATATTTCGACTATGTGGGTAAACCCTCTGTCAATTTGGCCAAGTTGTTAAAAGACACCTGACTATATGGGCAATTTGTCTGTTAGCTAAGATTGATTTGACCAAAATAATATTTCTGAACAAATATTTTCAGGATGTTGAACCCCTACACTGATCCCATCTAAAATGACAAAACAATACATAAATTATGTACTGAAATTGCCTATTAATTTAAAAAAACACTAGCCGAGTGATTTATATTGTCAGATATTTCGACTATGTGGGTAAACCCTCTGTCAATTTGGCCAAGTTGTTAAAAGACACCTGACTATATGGGCAATTTGTCTGTCAGCTAAGATTGATTTGACCAAAATAATATTTCTGAACAAATATTTTCAGGATGTTGAACCCCTACACTGATCCCATCTAAAATGACAAAACAATACATAAATTATGTACTGAAATTGCCTATTAATTTAAAAAAAGCACTAGCCGAGTGATTTATATTGTCAGATATTTCGACTATGTGGTTAAACCCTCTGTCAATTTGGCCAAGTTGTTAAAAGACACCTGACTATATGGGCAATTTGTCTGTTAGCTAAGATTGATTTGACCAAAATAATATTTCTGAACAAATATTTTCAGGATGTTGAACCCCTACACTGATCCCATCTAAAATGACAAAATAAATACATAAATTATGTACTGAAATTGCCTATTAATTTAAAAAAAAGCACTAGCCGAGTGATTTATATTGTCAGATATTTTGACTATGTGGGTAAACCCTCTGTCAATTTGGCCAAGTTGTTAAAAGACACCTGACTATATGGGCAATTTGTCTGTTAGCTAAGATTGATTTGACCAAAATAATATTTCTGAACAAATATTTTCAGGATGTTGAACCCCTACACTGATCCCATCTAAAATGACAAAACAATACATAAATTATGTACTGAAATTGCCTATTAATTATAAAAAAGCACTAGCCGAGTGATTTATATTGTCAGATATTTCGACTATGTGGGTAAACCCTCTGTCAATTTGGCCAAGTTGTTAAAAGACACCTGACTATATGGGCAATTTGTCTGTCAGCTAAGATTGATTTGACCAAAATAATATTTCTGAACAAATATTTTCAGGATGTTGAACCCCTACACTGATCCCATCTAAAATGACAAAACAATACATAAATTATGTACTGAAATTGCCTATTAATTTTAAAAAAAGCACTAGCCGAGTGATTTATATTGTCAGATATTTTGACTATGTGGGTAAACCCTCTGTCAATTTGGCCAAGTTGTTAAAAGACACCTGACTATATGGGCAATTTGTCTGTCAGCTAAGATTGATTTGACCAAAATAATATTTCTGAACAAATATTTTCAGGATGTTGAACCCCTACACTGATCCCATCTAAAATGACAAAACAATACATAAATTATGTACTGAAATTGCCTATTAATTTAAAAAAAGCACTAGCCGAGTGATTTATATTGTCAGATATTTCGACTATGTGGGTAAACCCTCTGTCAATTTGGCCAAGTTGTTAAAAGACACCTGACTATATGGGCAATTTGTCTGTCAGCTAAGATTGATTTGACCAAAATAATATTTCTGAACAAATATTTTCAGGATGTTGAACCCCTACACTGATCCCATCTAAAATGACAAAACAATACATAAATTATGTACTGAAATTGCCTATTAATTTAAAAAAAGCACTAGCCGAGTGATTTATATTGTCAGATATTTCGACTATGTGGGTAAACCCTCTGTCAATTTGGCCAAGTTGTTAAAAGACACCTGACTATATGGGCAATTTGTCTGTTAGCTAAGATTGATTTGACCAAAATAATATTTCTGAACAAATATTTTCAGGATGTTGAACCCCTACACTGATCCCATCTAAAATGACAAAACAATACATAAATTATGTACTGAAATTGCCTATTAATTTAAAAAAAGCACTAGCCGAGTGATTTATATTGTCAGATATTTCGACTATGTGGGTAAACCCTCTGTCAATTTGGCCAAGTTGTTAAAAGACACCTGACTATATGGGCAATTTGTCTGTCAGCTAAGATTGATTTGACCAAAATAATATTTCTGAACAAATATTTTCAGGATGTTGAACCCCTACACTGATCCCATCTAAAATGACAAAACAATACATAAATTATGTACTGAAATTGCCTATTAATTTAAAAAAAGCACTAGCCGAGTGATTTATATTGTCAGATATTTCGACTATGTGGGTAAACCCTCTGTCAATTTGGCCAAGTTGTTAAAAGACACCTGACTATATGGGCAATTTGTCTGTTAGCTAAGATTGATTTGACCAAAATAATATTTCTGAACAAATATTTTCAGGAGACGCCTGACTATATGGGCAATTTATCTGTTAGCTAAGATTTATTTGACCAAAATAATATTTCTGAACAAATATTTTCAGGATGTTGAACCCCTACATTGATCCCATTTAAAATGACAAAAAATACATAAATTATGTACTGAAATTGCCTATTAATTTAAAAAAGTACTAGCCGAGTGATTCATATTGTCAGATATTTCGACTATGTGGGTAAACCCTCTGTCAATTTGGCCAAGTTGTTAAAAGACGCCTGACTATATGGGCAATTTATCTGTTAGCTAAGATTGACTTGACCAAAATAATATTTCTGAACAAATATTTTCAATGTGTTACAAACATTGGTTTGTAGTTCCACGCATCCATATCCCAACTTATATATTGCATCCTTATATTTTATGGTTACCATACACATATAAACATGAGAACTAGGACGCTGGCAACCCCGAATTTCACATCAACAATGGCGGGTCTCTAACTCCTCCCCCTTCTCTAGGCTATATATATATGGTCTTTCATATGAGAGGCTTAGAATTTAACTGCTCCCTGACACAAAAGGTATTATATTCATGTTTCTATCCTATTGTTTCCTTTCTGAAACACATTAGCTCTCTCTACCTGAAACATGCCGAAGGAGATAAAAGGCACATTTATACATTTTATTTTTATAAAATGCAACATGTCTCACCTGTTTTTCTTTTTCTTTTTTCATCAAACATTCAGGCTTGAGACATCTTGAAGTGTAGCCCGAGTAACTACACAAATATACTCTTGATAATAAGAAGAAATTTAAGACTTGTTCTGACAGAGTTTTTAGTGGTAGTAAATTTTGCTCCGACGATAAAGGCGTGAGAGGTGAGGGATAAACCACGATTATACTGATTTCTTATATAAATATATAAGAAATAATTTTAAATTTTATAAAC
>JBAKBP010034146.1:0-21020 GCA_037953745.1 Lithodes maja | reverse complement strand
CATTCACATCTGATGGCACCCCCCACCCTCCCACCACTCCCTCAACTTTCTTATCACCCACCTTACCATTCATATTCCCAATCAGAAATATTCTTTCGTTCTTGTCAAACTTCTCCAGGCACGCCTCCACATTCATCCAGAACTCCTCTTTCTTTCTTTCAAGTGTATCCTTTGTCGGGGCATAAACGCATACAATCACCCACGTTTGTATTCCTACTTTCATTCTCACCCACACAATCCTTGAACCCACAGACCCATACTCTCTTACACATTCCTTCCATTTGCTACTTACAAACAAACACGCACCTTTTCTCGCTGTTCCTTCACTCACTCCAGCACACACACCCATTCCACACTCCCACTCTCTCACATCTGAACCTTTCCATTGGTCTCTCTCATTCCACATACATCCAGCCTGGCATTTACTAACACTTCCAGAACCTCTCTCTCTTTTGTGCCATCATTCATGCCACTAACATTCCACGTAGCCATTCTCAGAATGTCCGAAGGCATGTCCATAGTCGGTCGTGGTTCGTCAACGTTGGTTCCGTCCGCATCCGAGGCTGTTCGTTCGTTTTTCTTTGCTTAGATATTTTTTCCGGGTGGGGGTCGCAAGCCCACCGACCCAACCTCTTTAGTCGCCTCTTACGACACGCATATTCTATTCCCTAACCCCCAGGGTCCAACTGGTCTAAATACTATCTCCAATTGGGGCAGAGAAAACCTTGTTAACTTTAATGCTTCCAAAACCCAATTTCTCCATCTATCTACCCGTCAGGATCTCCCAGCGGACTATCCCTTATTCTTCAACAATACAAAAATCAACCCTTCATCTTCTCTCAATATTCTTGGTGTCTCTTTTTCTTCTGCTCTCATTTGGAAGGACCATATTACCAGTCTTGCTAAGGCAGCCTCCCAGAAGCTGGGTGTGCTCAACCGCCTTAGGGGGTTCTTTTCCCCTGCACAGCTTCTTGCTCTGTACAGGGGCATAGTGCGTCCTTGTATTGAGTATTGTTCACATGTGTGGGGAGGTTCCTCTCACACCGCTCTCCTAGACAAAGTTGAAAGGAAGGCCTTTCGTATCATTAACTCCCGTCCACTCACCATCTCTCTGCAATCTCTCTCTCTCCGCCGCAATGTTGCATCTCTCTCGCTATTCTATCGCTTCTATAATAATCAGTGTTCCTCAGAGCTTTCCCAGTGCATACCACCTCCTTTACGTAGGGCACGTGGTACCCGTCTTGCAACTCAATCCCACCCCTACTCTGTGCAACTCTCCAATCCAAGAGTGAAACGTTACTCTCAAAATTTCTTCTACTCAACAGTGGGCTCTGGAACTCTCTCCCAGAATCAGTCTTTCCCTCTTCCTATTACTTAAATTGCTTCAAACTCCGTGTGTCCAGGCATTTTGGCTCTATCGTCCCTTGATTTTGGCCCTGTCACTCTTTCAACTATGGGGGAGGCACTCGCTATAGGCAATTCTGCCTTTTGCCTCCCTCAATCACATAGAAAAACAAAATTGTCTTGTCTAACAATGTGAGTACCGGCAAAGATTTTGGTTTTCCATGCAACACGTCATTAAACTAAGGGCACTTTTGATATAACCTTATTTATACACGGTAGCATATATTTGTGAACAGATATTTGGTTCCTAAACATCATTATATTTGTTGTAGCTACTAGCTGTATACACCTTACATTTGCTGAATATTATTCTCAATCCAATATTTCTCATTTTATGCTGTGAATGCTAAATGTTAAAGTTGGTTACATATTACATAATACCCTGTTCTTTAATAATAATGATACTTTTAGAGATTCCACAGCCAAGGAGTTTGTTGTGGTTTCAACAGATACTATATTGCCCAGGTAGTTTGCTTCACAACTTATTATCATAATAATATGATGCAGTGCAGGTATTATTTTGAGTCAAAGGTCCATTTTTATTACAAATTATGGACGTGCACCTCATATAACACATATTTGTTCTCTATGTGAGTGAGGGAGACAAAAGGCATAACTGCCTGTGACAAATGCCTCCCCCAAAGTTGAAAGACTGACAGGGCCAATATCAATGGATGTTCGAGCCAAAATACCTGGACACACAGAGTTTGAAGCAATTTAAGTCATAGGAAGAGGGAAAGACTGATTCTGGGAGAGAGTTCCAGAGCTCAGCTGTTGAATAGAAGAAAGTTTGAGAATAACGTTTCACTCTTGGGTTTGGAGAGTTGCACAGAGTAGGGGTGGGATTGTGTTGCAAGACGGGTGATACGTGCTCTACAAGGAGGGGGTGGTATACACTGAGAGAATTCAGAGGAACACTGATTATTGTAATAGCGGTAGAATAGTGAGAAAGATGCATCATTGCAACAAAGAGAGAGAGAGAGAGAGATTGCAAATAATTGGTGAGTGGACATGAGTTAATGAGACAGAAGGTAGGCTTTCCTTTATACTTTGTCTATAAGACTTAGTGATGTGCGAGAGGATCCTCCCCACATGTGTTAACAATACCCAATACATGGACGCACTGTGCCCTGTATAGAACAAGAAGCTGTGCAGGGGTAAGGAATCCCTGGAGGCGGTTGAGCACACCCAGCTTTCTTGAAGCTGTTTTAGTAGACAGACGGAGAAATTGAGTTGTGGAAGCATTGAGCGTAACAAGGTTTTCTCTGCCCCAATTAGAGATAGTAGAGAGATCAGAAGATAGGTGCTTTATGGCCTCCTTACGTGAGTTTTGAAGTTCCTGCTGTGAATTATGTTTTGGAAGGCTAGTGGAATAGTGTAATGTAGAGTCGTCAGCATATGAGTGAATGGGACTGGAGGTGCAGTTGTGAAGGTTGTTAATGAATAATAGGAAGATAATGGGAGATAGGACAAAACCCGGAGGAACACCGTAATTGATAGGTAACAATGTGACCTTGTGTAGCCTAACTATAATAACTAATTAAGGTGATGGCGTGGGTGAAAACAAATGTGTGTATGAAGTGGTAGTAAATTAAATAATATGAACATAAAACAGATTATATGTGTCAATTAATTTTTGTCCGTAACTATTATAATCAGACATTTGAGAGCTTGTCCTGCATAACTCATGTTGCCTCACACAGTTCAATGGGGTATATTTTAGTCTGGTGCCTTACTCGGTTAAATTCCTATAGGATCGTTGATGCATTTTTTCTGGATATAATTAAGCGATACTATTCTGCATAGATAGGGTATACAAAAGTCAGAAGGGGAAGTGGGATAATCATTGCCCTTTTGATTCCTATAGGTCCTTCTTAAGCTCTATAAAATTTTCTGAGGGGAGCCACAGTAAACTGTCAGAATAGTCGTTAACCTCAAGGAGTAAATAATGTTGCAAGGAAAACCAAAGAATATACTCTTCCTTTCGGACAAAGAAATATTCAAACTCGAAATATTTTAGCTTCCTGTTCAACACTTCATACCTCTACCATATATTTACACAGTTATAATGGACAGTGACGACATTTCTTCCCTTGCTTGTGTTTACTCTATGATTACTACGCTATTTATGTGTTTCTTATGATATTGTATAACTCTTAAGGTTCGGATATCAATTATCCCATATTCATAAAATTACTATAGCTTCTCGGATATGCTTTTTTATTATCTCGCTTGTATCAATTTGTTTATATATATATGTTTATTAATGTGTTTCATGTGATATTCAAAGGGTCTTAAGATTCGGATAGCACTATAGATTATTTAGTAATCAATTAAAGTCCTAAAACGTATCCAGTATAATGGAACAATACAGATATTAAATAAATAAACAATATTGTTAGCTCCGCTACTCTACTGGGCTAATGAGCTCGGGTATTGATAAGATGGTGAACCAAGAGCATCGATACAAACACCAGTCAGCAGCAAGATCTACAGTTCTAGTGATTAGAGTATTGCTATACAGTATATATACGATTTTATTCAGTTAAGAAAGGAAGTGTAACAATAAAAGGTTGCATGCTATCTCAATTAACTCTTCTAAATACCACAGATTTTTCCTTAGCTGCATGAAATTGTCTAGATATAGCTTACACTAAAACTAAACCCAACCCTCGTATGGAAGGGGTTAATCTTGGGGGGGAGCAGCACTCGCTGAGGCAGATGAAAAACGTCAAATCTCACCCAGTAAGAAAATAACATGCAAGTATGTGTAATGTGAGACACATTTAATGTCTGTGGCCGTGTGTTTGAGTCAATTAGTTCCGAAACGTGAATAGTTAAGTGTGGGTATACCGAAGTTAAGAGGGAGGTGGGTTGACAGGTTAATATGGAGAATACACACGTAACCATATATTTATAACTTTTAATATTCAATAAATTGAATCAAGAAATCTATTTTATGTTTGTCAATTATATATTTTAATACTATATAAACTTTAACAGTGAAATCCATGCATACTCAAGACATTGGGATATATGGGCTTAGTTAATTATAGCTGAATTACGAATTTAAATTGCAATGGCAAATTTAAGTCTCAAATGTATCTGACATATTATATGGTAATTTACTTACACCTTCGAATGGATCCTAAATCTTTATATTATGCTATGTTTGTTATATAATGGCTAATATGAACATGAATTACGTAACCTAATGATAATTTAACGATATGGTATTTCATTATAGGAAGAAGCTTTGAAAACATGCATAATATGGAATGGTTCGATGAGAGAGGGAAAATAGAGAGACAGAAAGGGAGAGAGAAGTTATTGCTGGAAACCAAACCAGGGGGAGGAGCTTATAGACGTGAAGCGAGAAAGAAGGCAAGAAAGAGGGAAGGAGGGGCTTGATTGAGAGTGTGTGTAAGGGTGGGGAGAGGGGGGGGGGGGGGGGAACATTTTACCAACACATTTCGCGATTCTCTAGCAGGCAGGTGTATCAGAACTTATGCCCACAATAATACATTGATTATTGAAATAGAGCTGGAAGAGTGAGAGAGATGCAACATTGCGTTGTGTAAAGAGAGATTGTAGGGAATTAGTAAGAGGAGTGGAGTTTATGAGACAAAATGCTTTCGACTAAACACTTTTGAGAAGTGTGGTATGGGTGGAACCTCCCCACACATGCGAACAATACTCGATACATGGGCGCACTGTGCCCCTAAACAGAGCAAGACACAGTGCGGGGGTGAGGAACCTAAGGAGACGGTTGAGCATATCGTCAGGGAAGCTGTTATAGCAAGAGTGTTGACGCACACTATACAATAATACATACAGTATAATATTATGTAAGCAAAGTTTCTTTCTCAATATTTGTTTTTCTCACACACACACGCACACACACACACACACACACACGCACACATCTGCACCTGCACCTGCACCTCTTCCATATTTCGCCTTCTGTCACACACACACACACACACACACACACACACAACCGAGGATTAACCTCCCATTGTAGTACTTGCACCCTCTTCTTTACCCTAACCATACCAAAACAGTTTCTGTATGTATGTATGTTTGTGTGCATACGTGAGCGTTTGTGTTGTTCTGTATATGAGTAAGTAAATAAATGTGTATATGTACTGTATATCACTTACTCTCATGGTTATTTTATGATAATTTGTATTCTGCACATGCATCATTATTGTATTTATTTATTTTGTTTGTAAATTAAGCTTACCATCCTCATATCTGTACATCTCATGTTCATCCACTAAATTGTAAAATGTGTATTTTCAGCTCATGAGGCTGCCATTCTTTAATAAACCGTTTATTATTATTATTATTATTATTAAACACACACACACACACACACACACACACACACACACACACACACACACACACGCACACCAAAGACAGAATATGTAACATGTAAACAATGCACAGCTTGGAATAACAGAAGGTGGTGTAGCATTAATCCGATGCAGAGTTTTGTTGGGCAAATGTTGGTAGGCCTATCCCGACATTGGAACCAGTGATAATCTCTGCAGTATCGGGAGACGCAGACGCCTGGCCAGGAATTATTGGAAAATTATCCGAGCATTAACCCTCTCCAACATATGACGCGATGTTGAGCCTATTGGGGATACTTTAAAGTATTTTTTACCATCAGGGGTATTTAGAAACCTTTAGTTTAGTTACTTCAACCTTTGCAGTTGTCTTTGAGTTAGCTGTGGGCAGAAAACTAATTTTGGAGGGGTAATTATAAGAGTGAGAGAACTCTATTTCTTATTGCTAATCTGGCAACCTCTGCGTCATAAATGCGTGAAAGGGTTAACTGTGTATGCATGTAGGTGATTGTGTGTGTGTGTGTGTGTGTGTAAGAGAGGTGATTGAATTGCAAATACGGCACTATTCGATTTGAAATGGATATTTGTAAACTTAGCAGGAAGAGAGAGAGAGAGTGTGTGTGTTTTGTACAAAGTACAAAGGAAATCAAGCAACAACAGGTCTAGTGACCCTTCTAGGCTGCTTGTCCTCCAAAACACTGAGGATCAAGTGTCCAAACAGTGGTTTAGAGTGGGTAAGGGAACATTGGAAAGGGAACTACTGCCCTAGAACTAATGTCCGTGGCAGGATTAGGAAGTTAGTGGGGGACAGATGGGTTAGTAACTGAGGGGGGGGGGATAAAATAAAGTTATTCATTTACAAACGCAGTCAGTCGCGGGTTTGATGCGAGATATTAGTCTAAGCGGGGTTTAAATGAATCAACGGTGCTGCAGTCTATAACGTCTCGGGGGAAGCCCTTTCCACAAGTTGACAACTCGATTGAAGAAGAAATTCTTAGATTCGTGTGAGTTAAAAGATTTACCAATAATTTTGCAACTGTTTCCGCGCGTGTAATTAGATTGGTCGATAGTGAAGTACTTACTACAGTTCATATTGTCGATGCCTTTGATGATTTTGAACACTTGAATTAAGTCACCTCTTAATCTGCGCTGGATTAAAGGAAATAGATTTAATTCTCTAAGACGCTCTTGCTCTTCGTATGGTTTGTTCTTTAGGCTAGGTATAATTTTGGTAACTCTACGTTGAACTCGTTCTAGCTTGTTTATATCTTTTTGGTAATAAGGGCACCAGGAGTGAACGCAGTATTCCAGAAGAGGGCTGACTAAGGAATTGTAAAGGGTTAGGCTAACTTCTTTGGATTTATGCTCAAATGACCTGCCTATAAAGCCAATTATTTTGTTTGCCTTCTTAACAACTTCTGAACATTTTTGACTCGGTTTTAGGTTACTCGATATTGTTACTCCCAGATCGGTTTCTCTGCTTACATTCTTAAGCTGAGTGCCAATCATCGAATAGTTTGCTTTCTCATTTAGGTATCCGATATGTAGTACTTTACATAATTTTATCCGCATTGAAACTCATTTGCCAAATTTGGGCCCAACATGACAATTTATCTAGATTGTGTTGCATATCGTCAACTTGTTCTTTTGAGAGTACGCTATTTGCAATTTTTGTATCGTCAGCAAATTTTGAGATTGTACAGGTGAGACCCTCATCTATGTCGTTGATGTAAATTAGAAAGATAATTGGTCCTAGTACCGATCCCTGGGGTACCCCGCTACTTACATTGGTCCATTTAGATGCCTTACCGTTTATGACTACTCTTTGCTTTCTGTCGCTGAGCCAATTTTCTATCCATTTCAACACACCGTCTTGTATTCCATGCGCTTTTAGTTTTAGCAGTAAACGTTTGTGGGGAACTTTGTCAAAGGCCTTTTGAAAATCAAGGTATATAATATCTACAGCTTTACTCTCATCGTAGAGGTTGAGGATATCGTGGAAGAAGTCTAAGAGGTTTGTTAAACAGGAACGTTTTTTACGAAAGCCGTATTGAGTATCTTTAAGTAAGTTATTTGCCTCTAAGTGATTTACGAGTCTGTCTCTTATGACCGTTTCTAGCATTTTACACACAATTGAGGTTAAGCTAATTGGACGATAGTTACAGGGTAGGGATTTGCTGCCTTTTTTTAATATCGGTGTTACGTTGGCTAGCTTACACTGATCAGGCATAGTCCCAGACTGCAAGGATTCATTGAATAGCAATGTCAGTGGTTTGAAGAGCTCATCCTTAGCTTCCTTTAGAACTCTAGGCGAGATTGTATCAGGTCCAGGCGTTTTATTTACCTTGAGTTTATCTAAACAATTCAATACTTCTCTCTCTGTAACGGTGATATTGCTTAGAACATCTGAATTATCAATCTGAATCGGCGATGGTGTAGGGATATCACTGAGGTCTTCGGTTGTAAAAACTGATGCAAAGAAGGTATTGAGGGCATTACTCATTTGTACTTCGTCTTTAGTGTATTCTCCATTTTCATCGACTAACGGTCCAACAGTTGAAGTAACTACTTTTTTCTTTCTGATATAACTATAGAATTCTTTCGGGTTTGTTTTACTTTGATTCGCAACATGTAACTCCAGGGTCTTTTTACTTTGCTTAATTAACTTTTTGGCTTTGCGTCGTAGCTCTACACATTTCACACGTCATTTTGTGAGGATTTTAATCTATCATTAGCAAATTTTTTAGCAAGCAGAGTCTTAAATATCTTTATTCCACCATTTGGGCTTATCATTATGGCCTGGACGCTGTATTTTCTATGGTATGCAGTCTTGCACTGCCTTAAGGTAAGTGGTTGTGAAACACTCCCAAGATGTATTTATGTCGTTATTGT
The DNA here is from genome assembly GCA_037953745.1 of Lithodes maja. Taxonomy (NCBI): domain Eukaryota; kingdom Metazoa; phylum Arthropoda; class Malacostraca; order Decapoda; family Lithodidae; genus Lithodes; species Lithodes maja. The sequence goes on along the minus strand of JBAKBP010034146.1, from coordinate 12,366 downwards.
TAGTCAGAAAGCTCCAGTCAGTTTCTTTAAGCTTTGATTTAAGTTTATGAAAATTTGCTTTCTTGAAATTAGGAACTTTCTCAATGCTGCTTTTTGATTTGTTACTAGTAAACTTTAAAGTGAAAGTTATCGTACGATGGTCGCTGTTACTGAATTAATCACCAATATTCAAATTCTCTATTAATTCTTCTTTTGTTGCGAGTACAAGGTCAAGCACATTATTACCACGGGTCGGAGATTGTACAAATTGAAAAAGTGAACTCTCTTGCAAGTTAGCATAGAGGTCGTGTCCAAAGTGTGAAGTAAGAATATCGCCCCATTTAGTCACGGGTAAGTTGAAATCGCCAAGAATTACGGTATCTTGTATGTTAGTTATTTCTGCAATTTGTTCATAAATTTCACTGTCAGTTTGCACTGATTGAGATGGGGGTCTGTATAATAAAGCTAGTGTTATTTTAGTTCCTCGTTTATTATTTAATAGTACGTAAGATATGTCTATATTCGCAATTTGAGGTTTTGACATTAAGACGGGATTAAGACTTTCCTTTATAAAAAACAGAACTCCTCCTCCATTTCTATTGATCCGACTTTTCTCAAACATTGTATAACCAGGAAGCGTATATTCGGCTAAAAAGTCTATGTCTTCCGTATTTAACCATGATTCTGTAATGCCGATTATGTCATAATGTTCTGTAAACACGATTTCCTCTAGATCTGAAAATTTATTGAGTATGTTACGAGCATTTACATAAAACACCTTAAGTGTATTAGAGTTGGATGTTACTGATTGTGCATTGTCTGAATTATCAGTTCATATTTGACTTACACTACCCTGTCTGGGGTCTGGTTGACCCCGTTTTTTGAACGGAAATCCTTGACTGCATCGTTCAGCAGACGACCAAGATGTGCAGCTCCTACTTCATTGAGATGTACACCATCTCCTGAAAACAAAGATTTATCATAGTAAAAATAATCCCACGTGTCGACAAAGCCGATGTCCTCCTCCCTGCAGAGTTTGGCTAGTCGGCGATTTGTACTGGTAGCTATGTTGTAGAATCGGTTTTCTACATCAATCCGGGGAACAATTCCTGAAATTAAGATTCTATTAGATTCTATTGTGTGTATGTGAGAGAGAGAGAGGGGGGGGGGGGAGGGTATCAATATAATATAATAAAATGAAAACGAGGAGTTTAAATGTATCACAACCAACCTACTTCAAAACCATGAGATACTTAGAGTCGGGCATTGGGTGGGAGGGAGGAAAGTTGGGTGGAAGATAGGAGGTGCAGTGAGGAACGGGGGTTGGGGAGGAAAGGTGGGTGGAAGATAGGAGGTGCAGTGAGGAACGGGGGTTGGGGAGGAAAGTTGGGTGGAAGATAGGAGGTGCAGTGAGGAATGGGGGTTGGGGAGGAAAGGTGGGTGGAAGATAGGAGGTGCAGTGAGGAAGGGAGGTTGGGGAGGAAAGGTGGGGTGGAAGATAGGAGGTGCAGTGAGGAAGGGGGGTTGGGGAGGAAAGGTGGGGTGGAAGGTAGGAGGTGCAGTGAGGATGGGAGGTTGGGGAGGAAAGGTGGGGTGGAAGATAGGAGGTGCAGTGAGGAAGGGGGGTTGGGGTGGAAGATAGGAGGTGCAGTGAGGAAGGGTGGTTGGGGAGGAAAGGTGGGATGGAAGGAAGGAGGTGGAGAGAGGGAGGGGGTGCGGTGTTGCCAAACATGCGAATTTTGTGGTTATTTACGGAACATCATATGTGCGGAAAACATACTGAACATAAGGAACATGAAGGTAAGAATGTTTAAAACAAAATTGAGGTACACAAACACACATATAAGTACAACCTCAAACACACACACACACACACACATAATACGCGCACACATATAAACGTTATTCTCTAAACTCCTCCTACACACATATATGCGCATAAACACAAACACACATTATGTAGCACACACACACACATATCAGCGGAAGGTAATGAGGTAGTCTTATAAATGAACCGGGCTCTGAATTATGAAAAATGAATTACTCTAGTCGCTATTATAAAAAAAACACGATTAAATAAATTGTCTATTAATCAGCTTTAGCGATCGTGCAATTGTAATTGATGGGGTAGTGTATGTCAAGAGTAATAGCTGTAGATTGATTTAGTGCAGGGTACTGTTGATAATGTAAATTAATCGATATATATATATATATATATATATATATATATATATATATATATATATATTTATATAGAGACATTATAAATACATACAAATATATAGGCCTACAGATACTGTATATAAAGATAAACATGGACTGGTAAGCAGAAGTGCATTAAACGTAAGTTGGGTTGGTTAGGAATAAAGGAGGCGAGTGGCTATCACTGGGTAGTTATATTCTTGAAGCTGAGGAATAATGAACAAAGTAGGTAGTATTAAAAGAAGGTGGATAGTAATATAAGTAAATATGGAGTAATAAAAAGAGTGGTGGAGAGGAAGAAGACAGGGACGAAGGGTAGATGGAGGGGGGGGGGGAGATGGTGTGGAAGGAGGGAGGTGGCGTGGAGAAGGGGAGGGGTGGTGTGGAGGGAGGGAGCAAGTGTGGAGGGTGGAATGGTATGGAAGGAGGGAGGTAGTGTAGAGCAGGGGGGGGGGGGGGGTGAGGGAGATGGTGTGGAGAAGGAGGGGGGGGGAGGGAAGTAGAGGGGTAGAGGAGGAATGTGAGGGAGGTAGTAATGCCTGGTGCATAGAGTACAGATGACCTAGAGAGGAAAGAAGACGCCACAAATCTGTAAATAGGGATCCGCGCGTTCGAGAGATGGCAGCACGATCACAAAGGACAATGGGAGGGGAGGGTCCCCACAAAGACATTATATTGACTATCCTTGGTCCCCATTAATTCGTAATAATCCCTACCTTGTACTAATAATGCTATTAATAATCAATTGAACATTATCCAGAGACTCTGCAGACATGACATAGTTAAATAGACATAAGTAGAGGCTACTGTAAAGGCGCCAGTCATCGTGTAATTGTCGTCATTATGAGGAGGTACAGTCTACGACAGAACTGCTGTCATGGAATGAGGCAATGTGTTAGTTCACTTATCTTTTAATAGATGGCCCTTTAATCGCTTCTAATAAAAGGGGGCATGGTTAATTTAGAGGTTGGAAGGAGGAGGAGTCAAACGTGTGTGTGTGTGTGTTCTAGAACAGCACACAGAATAAGTTTATTTTAACAAAACACACAGGCTATATTTTGAGATTAGCCCATGCCAGATCACAAATAAGTAACACACATCAGGTGTTGTTATTTATGGAATTTAATATACAGTGTGACGCACCCAGTGCGTGGCAACGCAACCTGATTGTACTCCTTGGTACTCCACTGTACCGCCACTGTGTGGTACCGCTGTACCGCTGTACCATGCTGGCTGCTTATATTGAGTGTGACAACGTATAACTATGTTCTTTGTATCTCTGCAAAGGTCTCGTCATGTGCTAACCAGTGGTGGGTTTTGTTTTAAGCCATGTCGAGACCTTCCATTTAATATGTAGTATCAATAGAGAAGTTGATAGATAAGACAATGGGAGTTCAGAGAGAGAGAGTGAGTTAGTTTTCAGAGCGAGAGGGTAGCAACGCGCCACGCTGCCGGAGTGGTGGTTGCCAGACGTATGGACCGGTTGGCAGCCTTGCGCTTATAGCTAGGTGCGACAGGGTTGGTAGTCCATTGCCGCCTGCCTATGCTGCCTGGGTTGCCCATGTTGTCGTGCTGCACATTGCCTGGAGGCTCGCTGTGTGTTCCATGATCAGGTTGCCTAGAACCTTTGAGATTCTAACATCCCTTGCCCTCTCTCCCAATTTCTCACGGTTGCACTCTTTCTCTCTGACGGCATTACTCTCATTTCATTCTTCTCTCTATTTAAATGCATAACCTTCCCTTGAGGTCCTAAAGGAGTTTCAGCACTCACCTCTCGTATTACTCTTAGGACAAGCATATATTTACATGTATTAGATTTAAGGGGTTAATGTGAACAGCGATCTTCTTGATGAGGATAGTTGGTGAACGTTCTACATGTTCACGAGTTATATGCCCAGCTCATCTTCCAATTTGTGACTAGACTAGTGCCATGTGTAAGAGCCCGACCATGCCCAGGAGTTGTCTGTAGAGGGGCGAGGACTTAGCCTTGATTTGCCTACCGAGCCAGGAGCGAGTGCAGTACCAGAGACTACAGCTCGCTCGTAGTGCCGGTATAGTAGAGTAACGTAATTTATCTGTCCTTGTGTTCTCTGCAGTCTTTTCCTGGGTTCTCGCTTTCGGTGCTGGGACTCGTTGTTCCTGTGACTTGGCCTGCTAGCTAGAACACATGGGGATGATGAGTGGGTGATATCTTTATTTTACTATGCATTGCAGCTCTCTTTAAGTTTATGTATGTAACACTTTACAATACACATTACTCACACACAAGACAACACTATTAATACTTTCATGTATCAATTAACTGCACTGTCGTTTTGCTGCTGTGTCCGGAGTTCTGTTGCGTAGGGCGCATACGGACTCAGAGGGGAGACAGAGTGAGAGAAGCGAAGTAGCCTATGCGGTAGTAGGCTACCGGCGCAGTACTGTTGCCTGCAACCTTTTAGTTATTCCAAGTATAGATTCATTCTTATAATAAGTGACTACTATTTATGTTCCTTCCATGTGTATTATTAGGTATCTACTGGATCATGAACATCTTGTATGCTACATGCTAGTGCATGTTAGTAGGGGACAGTTATTCTAGTGCACGCGCTTTCAAGTAGGCGTGTACATTTGTCATTTAGCATTTCACTGTCATACCTTTAGCCTGCTTCTATTCTACATTATTAGAGGCTTAATATTAACGTAGTTTCTTGAGTATTGCATTTCTTTAGTAATAACGTAACCTATAAATGTCTGAGGGAGTTTAGCCTCATAGCCTACCCCTGTTGTACACTTTCGCCGAGTTAAGGTACCTCGTTACCATAGACGATAACTCTGTAGGGCGTTGGTGCTTTTGTTGTCTGGAGCATATAGTATTTGGGACTGGAATCGAGCGTGTCGTTGTCACATAAGCCATTTCTGTCCTACGATCAAGAATCCCGAATATGTATTGCCGATCCAGCCGTAACAAAATGGCGACCTTGCACAAGATTCAGTAGTATCCTATCACATGTTTTTTGGAGAACTATTCTATGCTACCTAGTAGAGCTGGCTAGAATTTTCTTGCATATTGGAGGAATTTTTATTGTGTCATTATTGTATTGGTGGACTTGCAGATTGTTTCGTTGGGGGTGTCTAGAGTAGAGTCATTCAAGCATCTTTAACATTTTGTGAGTCGAGACTGCAATTAGTAATAAGCACTTCTTTTTTTTTATGAACAGCAATTGTATAACCAGCACTATGTCTAATGACTCATCATTTACGGGGGAGGATAACACGGTACAGCCTAGTAACCAGCAAGTACAACAGATGTTTAGGGAGGGGAGTGTTATAAGTGGAGAGAGGGATGCCCGGGCATTTTTGCAGACACCTTTGACCGAACAGCGCCTGCAGGCTATTGATTGTTACGGTCTTCGCTGTTTAGCCACGGTTTTGGGGCGGGACTGTCCTGACAGTTGGCCCAAGAAGAATTTGGTGGCATGTTTGTTGGGTGATGGCGATGGGGCGGTGGGTGGAGTGGGGTCTTGGGGGGTTCCCTCCAAGCCTCCATTCCACTCTACCCCTGAGCTGGGCCCTCAGCCAGCGAGTCTTAGCACGATGCAGCAGGAGGGTTCTCAAGGGCAAGCTGGCTTACCCGTAAACACGTCTCGGTGTGGATCCCCCATTTTGTGCTCTCCCCCCCCAGGCCTGTCTCCTGAGATGTTATTTCAGCTAGAACTAGCTAAGTTTAAGCTGCAGGAGACTCAGATACAACAGGCTAGTATAGAACGGATTAAGCTGCAGGAGACTCAGATACAACAGGCTAGTATAGAACGCATAGAGGTTGCTAGAATCCAAGCCAATCAGGATGCAACCAGGTACCAGGCTGAAATGGATGTCGAGAAGTCTAGAGTAGAGACCACAGGGCGTCATCTCGGTGGTGGGCACCGGGTTACAGACTCACTTTCGCATTTAATTAAGTTAGTACCCGCATTTGATGAGACAGCAGTGACTGAGTTTTTTGCTCGTTTCGAAAAGAAGTGTCGTGAGTATGACTGGCCGGAGGTTAAATGGGCAGCATTAGTTTCATCACGTCTAGTGGGTAAGGGGTTGAAAGCCTACGATGCACTGTCACTGGACGAGAGTGTAGTGTATGGACTGGTGAAGGAGGCTGTGCTCCGGGCCTACGAACTGCAACCCGAAACTTATAGATTGAAGTTCCGTGGCGTGAATAAGAAGAGCGACGTCAGTTTTATGGAGCACGCACGGGACTTAACAGATGCAGGTAATAACTGGTTTCGGTCCGAGCACGCAGAGTCGGCTGAGGAAATTAAGCAACTTTTCTATCTGGAACAGTTTTACAAATGTACTGGAACCGATCTAACGCTGAACATTAAGGAAACATGTCCCAAGACAGTAGAGGAGGCTGCCAAGATGGCAGACCTCAGATTATCATTGATTCGTGGTTGCGGTGCCGCTCAGAGGGCTGAGTCAGGGCAGAAGGGGCGCTATACCCCACCCACCAGAGTTTTCGATAATAACAAATCCTATGACACACATAACCACACTAAATGCATTGCACCAAATAACACCTACAAACACAAGCCTCTCCCGTTTACTAAAGGTCAGGCCCCTTCTTCGCCCGCACAAGGGAAGAAGCCCATTGGGGATGTGAAATGTTACAAATGTCAGAAGCTAGGCCATTATTCACGTGAGTGCCCTAGTAACACTCCCGCTAAGCCGGTGTCATTGGTTCACAGTATCGGTGTGTCTCTGAAGGCTGCAGCAACTGCCCGGGGTAGGTTGTCAGCAGCTGAGGCACACGCGGTAAAGAAGCGTACGGAAGGCTCGACACCTGTCCGGGACACTTTCTGTAGCCATCGGGGGCACGGGTTTGTGAGCTGGGGGAGTGAACTACGGAGGGTTGACTTGCTGAGGGATACGGGGGCTTCGCAAACTTTGTTGAGGAACTTCACAGGGAAACCGATAAATGCGGCCAGAGTTGTTGTGGTGCAGGGTATAAATGCTACGAGGTCATACCCACTTGTGAGGTTGGAGTTGAGAGTGGGAGAGGTGTGCAGGGAGCTGGATGTAGGGATCGTTGAGTGTTTGCCAGTTGAGGGCGTCGACCTTCTTCTCGGCAACGACTTTGCGGTGCCCACTTCCGGGACTCCACCCTTAGTCGTTGCCGAGAGGGCGGCCGACGTGGATGGTGAGAATCGGGAATGGGTTGGGAGGTGCCAACAGGATAAGATGGCCTGTGTGGTAACCCGATCTCGCTCTGCGGCTCCTGCACAGCCTAGCACTCAACCTCGGGGACAGTGGAGGAAGGATCAGGAGAAGGTTGCTAAGGGCAGGGAAAGGGACATTGATTCTGCTGCACTTCTCGGTGATTCGGTACTTGGACCTATAATAAACACGGGAGTTGACTCTGGCCCAGATATGGTGTGTAACAAGGCAGAGTTGGGTAAGACTTCGCGTGAGGCAAGAGCAGTAGCGAGAGCCACTAAGGCAGTAGAGCCTACTAGCCGGGGTAATGTCTTATTACAAAACCATCTTGATGCATTGACGCCCAGGGACATTAGTGAGCAGCAGCTGCAAGACGCTAGCCTAGCTCGTTATAGCAATGGTGCCATAGAGTTGGAGGAAGATGGGGATGCGAAGCCGGGAGATTTCTTTAGGCTCAACAGGATATTGTACCGCAGATTTCTAGACCCCAAATCGAAGTGGGAGGGCGGTGCGAGGGTAGTAGACCAGGTGGTTGTTCCAAATAAGTATAGAGAGTCCTTATTGTGTCTGGCGCATGATGTGCCGGTGGCGGGTCATTTGGGGGTAACAAAAACATTGGCGGCATTGGGCAGGTTTTTCTGGTGGCCTGGGGTCAAGGCTGATGTCTGTGCATGGGTGGCTGGGTGTGCGACCTGCCAGACAACGGGGAAGCCTAACCAGACAATCCCGAAGGCACCTTTGTTTCCCATACCTGTCACCGGGCCTCCGTTCAGCAAAGTTGTAGTAGATTTGGTTGGCCCTTTCCCGCCTACTAGTAGTGGCAATAAATTCCTGTTGACAATCATGGATGTGGCTACGAGATACCCGGACGCATACCCCATGAGAAACGGCTCGGCAAAGGCAGTTGTTAAAAACTTATTATTGTTCTGTTCCCGTTATGGATTTCCACGTGAGGTGCAGTCAGACCAGGGGAGCAATTTTACATCCAAATTGTTCAAGCAAACCCTTCAGTTGCACGGTATATTATGTTCTGTAGTGTCGTCAGCCTACCATCCCGAGAGTCAGGGAGTCTTGGAGCGGTGGCACTCGACCCTGAAGAGTATGCTACGCTGTTACTGTGCAGAACATGACACTGATTGGGATTTGGGTCTGCCGTATGTTCTGTTCGCTGCACGTGAAGTCCCAGGAGAGAGCCTGGGGTTCAGTCCAAATCAACTAGTCTTTGGCCATAATGTGAGAGGACCTTTAAGTATGGTGAAAGAGATCTGGGAGGGCGAAGAGAAGCCGGGGTCTGTACTTAAATATATCCTTGAGAGCCGGGAGAGACTTATAGGTTGCATGGCAGCGGCAGGTAATAACTTGGTTAATGCACAGGCGGTCATGAAGCACCAGTATGACGCCAAGGTGAAGCTTCGGGAGTTTTCGGTGGGTCAGGAGGTAATGTTGCTTTTACCTTTGCCTGGACACCCCCTTTCTGCCAAGTTTATTGGGCCGTATGTGGTGGCTAAGAAACTGTCCGACCTTGATTATCTCGTTGCAACACCTGACCGTAGAAAAAAACATCAGTTATGTCATGTTAACCTCATGAAAGAGTATGTGAGACGCCCCTCAGAGCCTCTCACTGTCCCTGTGCTGGCCTGCAGCGGCCAGGGTGGAGAAGGAGGTGGGGACAGTCATGCTGCTGAGGAGGATAGCTGGGACTGTGTCATTTCCGCGGAACAGTGGGCGGGGAATACTGAACAAGAGGCTAGGCAAGCTGTAAGTCACCTGCCTGAGCACCAGGGTGCTGCTGTCCTAGGCCTGTTCAGGTCATACCCCTCTGTTTTCGCCGAACACCCAGGTCTCACTACTCAGGTAACGCACGACGTGGACGTCGGTGATAATGTGCCCTTCAAGTCAGTGCCCTACCGTGTGCCCCCGGTAAAGTTGCCAGCTTTACGGGAGGAGTTAAAGTACATGGTTGAGAGAGGGATGATCACTGAAGGTTATGTGAAGTGGACATCACCCGTCACGTTGCAGCCAAAACCTGACGGCAAGGTGCGGTTCTGCATAGATTTTCGTAGGCTAAATGGCTTGACCACTACCAACCCTTACCCTTTGCCTCGAGTTGACGACAGCGTGGACAAGATAGGGAATGCAAAGTACCTTACTAAAATTGATCTTGTAAAAGGCTACTGGCAAGTACCCCTGTCGGACCGAGCTAAGCAAGTTTGTGGTTTTGTGGTAGATGGCAAGACCTACCAATGTAACGTAATGCCTTATGGGCTTAAGAACGCACCTGCCACGTTTCAGAACCTGATGAACGATATTTGTGACGAAATCCCTAACTGCACGGTCTACCTTGATGACGTGATAGTGTATGATGACAATTTTGAAAATCACCTAAGGCACTTAGAGACCCTGTTTGGGAAGTTGCACGATGCTGGGCTGGTGGTGAACCTGAGGAAGTGCGAGTTTGTAAAGGCTACTGTGCAGTATCTTGGCTTCGTGGTCGGGTTAGGCCGGGTGTGCCCCCCCCTGAGCAAGATACAGGCTATCAATATGTTTCCCAGGCCCACCACTAAGCGCCAGGTCATGCGGTTCCTAGGTATGATAGGCTATTATAGGCGCTTCATCCGGGGATACTCTACTGTCTTAGCACCGTTAACTGATCTACTGTCGAAGTCAGTGAAGTTCTGTTGGGCTGCGGAGTGTCAGAGGGCTTTCGACCTAGTCAAGCACCTGCTGTGTACACATCCGATTTTGAGAGCCCCAGACTTCTCCAGGGGTTTTCAGCTGGCGACTGATGCCAGCGGTGTGGGTGCCGGGGCAGTGTTACTGCAGACTGATTCCGAGGGCTTGGAACACACAGTGAGCTTATTTTCTCGCAAGTTTAATTCGGCACAAAGGAATTACTCGACTATAGAGAAGGAGCTTCTTGCTATCGTTTTGTCGCTCAAACATTTCGAAGTTTATGTTCCAGCCTACGGCCCGGTAGTGACGATTTATACGGACCATCATCCCTTGAAATTCCTAAATCAGTTTCACAATCGGAATATGCGGTTGACCAGGTGGTCCCTAATGCTCCAAGAGTATAATCTCAACATTCAGCATATTGCCGGGAGTGAGAACGTGATAGCAGATTGTCTATCAAGGGTTGATGATCCAGGATAGTCGTGCACGGTGTGTGGGTTGAGCAGGAGTAAAATTAGGCTATCATAACGCCGTCCAAAAAGATTATAAAACAATAAAATAAACGAGAATTTTTTTTTTTAGTTTTGTAAGTCTTTATTGTTGTAGCATGATGCATGCGATATTGTGTTTTATGAATAATTCACACTTCAGTTGTTGTGCACCTTTTGCAATTAGTGGCAGCTAAGGGTAGCAGGTCGGTTGGTTGCCTGTCAGATTTTGATAATGCTTCTAAGGTCGATTATCTAAAATCTTGGGGGGGCTGTGACGCACCCAGTGCGTGGCAACGCAACCTGATTGTACTCCTTGGTACTCCACTGTACCGCCACTGTGTGGTACCGCTGTACCGCTGTACCGTGCTGGCTGCTTATATTGAGTGTGACAACGTATAACTATGTTCTTTGTATCTCTGCAAAGGTCTCGTCATGTGCTAACCAGTGGTGGGTTTTGTTTTAAGCCATGTCGAGACCTTCCATTTAATATGTAGTATCAATAGAGAAGTTGATAGATAAGACAATGGGAGTTCAGAGAGAGAGAGCGAGTTAGTTTTCAGAGCGAGAGGGTAGCAACGCGCCACGCTGCCGGAGTGGTGGTTGCCAGACGTATGGACCGGTTGGCAGCCTTGCGCTTATAGCTAGGTGCGACAGGGTTGGTAGTCCATTGCCGCCTGCCTATGCTGCCTGGGTTGCCCATGTTGTCGTGCTGCACATTGCCTGGAGGCTCGCTGTGTGTTCCATGATCAGGTTGCCTAGAACCTTTGAGATTCTAACATCCCTTGCCCTCTCTCCCAATTTCTCACGGTTGCACTCTTTCTCTCTGACGACATTACTCTCATTTCATTCTTCTCTCTATTTAAATGCATAACCTTCCCTTGAGGTCCTAAAGGAGTTTCAGCACTCACCTCTCGTATTACTCTTAGGACAAGCATATATTTACATGTATTAGATTTAAGGGGTTAATGTGAACAGCGATCTTCTTGATGAGGATAGTTGGTGAACGTTCTACATGTTCACAAGTTATATGCCCAGCTCATCTTCCAATTTGTGACTAGACTAGTGCCATGTGTAAGAGCCCGACCATGCCCAGGAGTTGTCTGTAGAGGGGCGAGGACTTAGCCTTGATTTGCCTACCGAGCCAGGAGCGAGTGCAGTACCAGAGACTACAGCTCGCTCGTAGTGCCGGTATAGTAGAGTAACGTAATTTATCTGTCCTTGTGTTCTCTGCAGTCTTTTCCTGGGTTCTCGCTTTCGGTGCTGGGACTCGTTGTTCCTGTGACTTGGCCTGCTAGCTAGAACACATGGGGATGATGAGTGGGTGATATCTTTATTTTACTATGCATTGCAGCTCTCTTTAAGTTTATGTATGTAACACTTTACAATACACATTACTCACACACAAGACAACACTATTAATACTTTCATGTATCAATTAACTGCACTGTCGTTTTGCTGCTGTGTCCGGAGTTGTTGCGTAGGGCTCATACGGACTCAGAGGGGAGACAGAGTGAGAGAAGCGAAGTAGCCTATGCGGTAGTAGGCTACCGGCGCAGTACTGTTGCCTGCAACCTTTTAGTTATTCCAAGTATAGATTCATTCTTATAATAAGTGACTACTATTTATGTTCCTTCCATGTGTATTATTAGGTATCTACTGGATCATGAACATCTTGTATGCTACATGCTAGTGCATGTTAGTAGGGGACAGTTATTCTAGTGCACGCGCTTTCAAGTAGGCGTGTACATTTGTCATTTAGCATTTCACTGTCATACCTTTAGCCTGCTTCTATTCTACATTATTAGAGGCTTAATATTAACGTAGTTTCTTG
>JBAKBP010034145.1:0-21020 GCA_037953745.1 Lithodes maja | reverse complement strand
CTATGAAATATGTATACCCAACAAAGCGGCAGTTCGTAGGGGTACTTAGTTATTGTTTCGAGGTACTTATGACAGATACTGGTAACAAGGTTATCTATACAATCTCTGGTTGGGGTAAGAGGTGTATGACACGAAGCAAATTGGCGTAGTGTGGACTGTGGATACGAAGGAGGCAAGGGGAAGACGTATGACAATTGTGGAAAAGTAAATGGAAAAAGGTGAACACAATGGCAGATAAAGATACTTAACCTAAGGATTGAATACATAGATTTATGGTGCGATGGGTCTTCAGAAAGCTTAGTCTGGCAAGACAAGATGTTAGGGAATGTTAATATTAATACTTAAACTAAGGATTGCATACATCGATGAACGACATTATAGTCGTCGTCCTAATAAGGTGATGAAACCTGGTTGATCTGTACTTGGCACAATACGACACAAGGACAGTGCCGCTATGTCGCATCAATACTGGTGGCAGTTAATATTATAGAGACAGTTAGTTACTAGAGGAACAATGCAAGGGGGTGACTGAGCACGGGTTACATATATCTATACTCGTCATGGGAAATGATATACGAGGTCTAGGGACAGGCGTGGGTGTTTTAACTTCTAAGATATATAACATCTACTTCTCGGATGTAAGAACATACATATATATAATTATGCAATGGCTGTCTGATGTGTTGGCATTGGCTTAACGTCTGGACAGGGCATGGGTGTTTTTAATATGAATGTATATTCCTGTTCATCATCTTTGTAGTTAGGAGTGTAGGACACGAGGGGGTAGTGTACGTGAGGTGTGGAAAATGGTCAGTTTAGAAAAGGTAGGTAGGTGCGGCCTGGAGCTGCTTAGCCCTGCGGGCTTGGGCCTGTCTGAAATGGCTGGCTCGGTCAGCTGGTCCTTTTCGTTCTGTGGACCTTTCTTTCGGGTGTTTCTGTGTGGTGTCGCTCGTGGCTTCTGTGGTGGGCTTCTTGTTCTGGGGCATTTACCTTTTGTCTCCCTCATAAAAATACTGGCAAAATTAGCAATGATTGGAGAATGCATGTGAATACAAGAGTGATATTTGGTCGTATGGAGAGGGGGCCAGGTACTATAGGTAGCGCTAACGAACTTGACAATTATCTCGATCCCTGACCTCTTCGTAACTCAAAAGGACCTAGAGCAAACTGGCTGTAAATTTCCACATCTATTTCCTGGTGGACTCTTCCCAAATGATAGAAATGTCAGCCCGATTGCTTTCATTAATTTTTAGTTATAAGAAGTTAAGGGGGTCCAGATTATTGTCAAGTTCGTTGGCGCTACCTATAGTTGGACTAGATAATAGTCCGTCATGCGCCTGGCCCGGGGAGCCGGTTTATCTTGTCAAGGCCATTTCTGGAGTAAAGCCGGAGTCACACGAGCCATTTTCGAGCAATTATGGTCTGGCAGCTTCAAAAATGACACTTTATCAGAATTCAGCCGCATAACATACTCTACCTTCAGTTTAGTTACCGATACCAGTGCAAAAATGTCCCGAAATAATAAGAGAAAAAACTTGCTCATGGAAAATTTACGGAAAAATCGCTCGTGTGGCAGCGGCTTTAGACGGGTGGGCATTGTGGTGGAAAGCTCTGTTGCGTGTCTGCCTGCTGAGACCAAATCTCTCTGGGAGGTCTGGGACCTGGGTGTCTTAACTTGGGGATCCCAAAATTGTGACGCCTACCAGCGTTGGCAGAATCGCCTCTCGGTAGCCACTAGCGCTCGCCAGGGCAGTGAAATGGGCTACAGTTATCAGAGAATGTTGTTCTTTCTTTCATAGTACTCGTATTGTCACCGACAGTCCAGTGGTGGTCTTTATTTTCGTCTGTGACAACGGGTAGTGCTTTATATCATTAATAGAATATAACATGCATGTATATAGTTAAGGAGAGAGAACAATATAGGCAGTGGGGTGGTAGTGTGTGCGTGCGTATACATGTGCTGCCTCCCCCGCTCGTAGGCTCGCGCCGCGTGCCTTCTCACGCCTCTTGATTGGCTGGTGTGTTTGGCTGTGTCACGTGACACCTGCTGCCTTGTGACGTCTCGGCCCGTGATTGGCCGACCACCGCGTCTTTGTGGGCTCCTGTGTGCATGTGGGTCCACAGGAGCTGCCTTCTTCAGAGCAGGCCAGGGGTGCACACAACTAACATCCCTTTTACAACTGTCCCCCATATTCCCACCATTCTGATACTGTCTCTCTCACTCAACTTCCTTCCTTTCATTCCTCTAATCTTTTAACATCACAGCACTCCCTTTGGGTTCTGTACACGATTTCATATCGGCCCATCGTATTGTGTGCGTCGCTCTCAGAGATATTTCCATGTATTAGAATAGGCTATAAGGGTTCTTAGTCTATGGAGGTTGGATGACTCTGTGTGTGTCTCCCTCAGCGTCCTTAGTTTATGGAGGTTTGATGACTCTGTGTGTGTCTCCCTCATTATCATTAGTGCTCTGCTGGGTTATTTAATGCTAGACTGGGATAAGGCTTCTGTTGTCATTGTCACCGATGTGTGTATGGTTTGCTTATACCTACACGACTTCGACGGTTTCTGTGGTAGCCTAGGTTGTCCTTTTGGTTGTGTCTTTTGCGAGTGCAGCATCGTGTTGTAAGTAGTTGTACTACCTTATAACACAGTGCTGCCTCTTTGCTTGACTTTAGAGGGATCGCCAGGGTAGAACCAGATACTTGAGATCTGGATCTACCAAGAGAGCATCCCCGTCATTAACGTAACTTTATCATACCGCCTTAAGGACAACGCTATGCTATGAGCCTGTCTTGCTCAGCCACAGTTTCCTAACCTTGATATCCCAGCTAGACTTTATTCGCCTAGCAGACACTAGTTAGGACCTAAGCTCTTTTGATATGTATGCATTATTATTCACAGCATTTATTAGTCTACAGTAGGTTGTTGTTGAGTTGCACAACCATAGTAGCTGTTTCGTTGATAAGGAAGTACTTCTTTTAGTGTCGAGCATTACTACCGTTGCGCATTTATATTATTCTCGTGTCAGTTAACATTATATGTCCTATCTTTTTGTGTATTCCATTTACACGTGTGGTGTCCTGCCTCCTGCATTTATATAGTTTAAGATACGAGCATCTTATGAGCATCAGACATTCTTCAGAAGTTTCCAGGTCTATGCTGTAGGACTATACTTCACTTTCTTTCAGATAGGAGTGAAGAGTTTATTGTTGTTTAAAGTAACTGTATTGAAACATCTTTTTAATATATTAAATCTTGCAGTGAATTTAATTTGATCTTCCCATAGATTCTTTTGTATGCATTTTAACGTAACTTGCATCCTGTGTGTTATCAGGCTATACCAGTGTGGGTTAGCCTGAAGTAGAGTACATTTATGCCCAGTTAAGGATACCCCATTATCGCAGATTAACTCTGGAAGGTATAGGTGTTTTTGTTCGCCGGCATATAAGTTCGAGGGTTTGGATCTAGCGTACCGTTGTTGCATAGTGCCCTATTACTAGTCCAATCATTAAGTGGCCCTTGTTTTATTCGCAGTCCCGGTCGTAACAAATGGCGACCTTGCCTAGTATCTTATCTTAGTCTCACAACAACCTAGTGAACTAAGGAATAATTGCAGGATTTTTGGACATTTGTTTTTTGAGGAATATTTTGGACACGTGGGAATTTTTTTGGCAACGTAGTATAGCACTTGAGTTGTCTTCAAGCATTTTTGAGTGAATAGTGCTACATGAGAGTAGGTACTTTTTTTTTTTATAAACGTTGAGAATTTCCGGTGGACACTATGTCGAACGACGGATCAGTACATAGTGAGAGCACAGGCGAGGAGGTGGAAAAGGTGGAGTTGTCTAGCTGCGCTCGGGTGGTAAACAGTGAGGAGGATGCTCGGATATTTTTGGAGGAGCCTGTGTCAGTGGGTCGGGTGTCGGGGCTAGACCGGTACGGACTACAGTGTGTAGCCACGGTCTTAGGGTTTCCCGGTACTAGCGGTTTGTCGAGAGGTGAGCTGGTTACCTGTGTGCTCGGTGGGGTGCGTGGGGCTTCGGGTGGAGCGGGAGCTGGGGCACCTTCTGCCCAGCCCCCATTCCACTCGACTCCTACCATGGCGCCCCCTCAGGCTCCGGAGCCGGGTACGTTCCCGCAGGCCGATGCCCGCTGGCGGTTGGGTATACCTCTAGGTGATTCACGGGGTGGGTCCCCAATAGTAGCACCCCCTCCTCAGGGTTTGTCTGCCGAGATGTTGTTTCAGCTCGAGCTCGCCAAGATTCAGGCTGAGGAGAGAAAGGCCATACGTGAGGCTGAGCTTCAGGTTGAGGCTACGAAGTACTGTGCAGACAGAGATCTTGAGAAGTCTCGGGTGGAGTCGACAGGGCAGCGTCTCGGTTCTGGGAATCGAGGTCTTGATCAGTCTTTATCGCAACTGCTCAAGTTAGTCCCTGTATTTGATGAGTCGGGTGTCACCGAGTTTTTTTTGCGTTTTGAGAAGTGCCGGGAGCACCAGTGGCCCGAGGTTTAGTGGGCAGCCCTTGTTTCCTCTAGGTTGGTTGGCAAAGGACTCAAGGCATATGATGCGTTGCCCTTGGAATCTTGCATCGATTATGAGGTATTGAAGGAGGCTGTCCTACGGGCATATGAGTTACAACCAGAGACTTATAGGTTGAAGTTCAGGGGTGTTACGAAGGGTCGTGAGTGCACCTTTCTTGAACATGCCCGGGAACTGTCGGACGCTTTTGGGAATTGGCTGAGATCGGAGAAGGCAACGACGTTTGATGAGATAAAACAGTTGATGCTTCTCGAGCAGTTCTTTAAGTGTACGGGCAGCGACCTGACGTTGAACCTCAAAGAGAAAAATCCTAAAACTCTACAGGAGGCAGCTGAGATGGCTGACCGTAGGCTATCGCTGATTCGTGGGTGCGGGTCTGCACAACAGAACGATGCAGGTAACAAGGGGCGCAGCACTCCAACCCCCCGAGTCAGTGATACACCATATAACAACGAAAATAAGAGCAATGATACCAATTTTGATCACCAACCTAAAACCGTCCCGTTTAAGAAGGGTCCGGGCCCTTCCCCACCTCAAGGGAAGCCCAAGGGGGAGGTAGAGTGTTTTCATTGTCATAAGAAGGGGCATTTTGCACGATCCTGTCCTAGCAAACTACCTACTGCAGTCGTGTCTTTGGCTCGCAACATTGGGGTGTCTTCAAGGTCTTCTGCTATTACCCGGGGTGATATGTCAGATGCGGGGGCACAGCCAGTGAAGGAGTGTCCGGAAGGCTCGAAACCTGTCCGCGATGCTTTTTGTGGCCATCGAGGGCGTGGCTGCGTGAGTTGGGTTGGTTGCAAGCAATGGGCTGGAGTTGCTGCGAGATACAGGTGCATCCCAGACTTTGATGAAGAACTTTACAGGCCAACCTATAAACGTGGCACGGGTGGTCGTGGTGCAGGGTATTAATGCTACAAGGTCATACCCGTTGGTTTGAGTAGAGCTGGAGGTTGATGGTGTGACACGGGAGCTTGATGTTGGAATCGTAGAGAAACTGCCAGTAGAGGGCGTCGACCTTCTCGGCAACGACTTTGCGGTACCTGCTTCTGAGGTTCCATCCTTAGTCGGTGCCGAGAGGGCGGCCGACGTGAGTAGGAAGGGGCATGAGTTGGTCGAGAGGTGTCAACCACAGCAGAGGGCGTGTGTTGTCACCCGATCTCGTGCATCTAAAGTGTCACAGCCTATTCCTCAGTCTCTAGACCAGCGGAGGAACGGTCGGAGGGAGAAAGCTAAAGTTGAGAGTTTTGTGAGTTTTGCTCCAGCGGCTCTCCTTAGCGACTTAGTACTTGACCCAGAGGTGAGCTCCGGAGTGGCCCCAGAACCTGTCACCCCTAGTGACATGGTTGGGCGTGATGGCACTCCGCGACTTAATAGTTCCCAGGTGGAGGAGAGTTGTGGGAACGGGGCTATTGAACACGAGGACGGGGAAACATGTCATGTGAACCTGTTGGAGGAGTTTGTGAGGCAACCACCTGAGCAGCCTACTGTCCCTGCGTTGGTCTGCAGCGGCCAAGGTGGAGAAGGAGAGGGGGACAGTAGGGCACAGGTGGAGGAGAGTTGGGATTGTCATGTCTCGGCGGAGCAGTGGGCTGGGGACACGAGTCTGGTGGCAGTGGAAGCGCTAGAGCACCTGCCTGAGCAGCAGTGTGCAGCGCTCCAGCACCAGCTCGGTTCATACCTCACTGGTCGTGCCGAGCACCCGAGCCTCACAACTCATGCGGTGCAAGATGTTCCGCGGGCAGGTCACTTGAATGTCTATAGACCGTTAGCCTCGTTGTTTCGGTGGTTCAAGGTGGGCGACGAGGCTTTGGCATGGTTGTCAGGCCAGGGTCGACCCATGGCTGCCAAGGGTGATGGTCAGGAGGAGGACATGGAGCAGATTGGTGAGGTTGGCTGTGGAGTGGATGTGCCCCGGTCGTCGCATAGCCTCCCAATGCTGCTCTAGTCGAATGCAACAGCCCTACCATAGACCGACTGTATCTGGCCATGTCGCTAAAGGCGGTGATGCTGCGCAGGCAGATGTAGTTGCAAGGAATGCGGGGGTGCGCATGTACGGTATCGGCGGGGAAGCCTTAGCAATATGAACTATGGGAGTGACTGCACAGGTGGTACTGATTGTCCCTCTCATGACCTGGCTGTTCTAGGGACGAAGGTGGAGAAGGAGGGAGACTTTAGTTTAGAAGCTGCGGTCTCGGCTGGGTTGTGGGAGGGCACGAGGCATGTTGTTCTGCGAGATAAGTTGTTTACTAGGCTGTGGCAGTACATCCGCATGTTTGTTGCTTCTCCAGGCCTGATGTACGGGGTAGAATCCGACGTGGAGGCTGGAGATAGTGCAAGGCTCAGTTTAATTCCCTACCGTATAAATCCTGCTCAACAGCCTGTCGTGAAAACAGAGCTAGACGACATGTGGAAAAAGGGTCTGAGGGATAAAGGATATCATGAGTGGTCGTTGCCAGTGAGTTTGCAACCGAAGTTGAGTGGCAAGATCTGTGTGTATGGTGATTGCAGGAGTGTGGAAGCATTATCCCTGACAGACACCTATCCATTACCCAAGGGTCTGAGGGATAAGGGATATCGTGAGTGGTCGTTGCCAGTGAGTTTGCAACCTGAGTTGAGTGGCAAGATCCGTGTGTATGGTGATTGCAAGAGTGTGGAAGCATTATCCCTGACAGACGCCTATCCATTACCTAGAGTTGACGATACCATAGACCGCATCGGGGCTGCCTCGCTCGTCACGAAGGTAGAACTAGTGAAAGGTTATTGGCAGGCCCCGTTGCCGGAAAGAGCGAAGAAAAGTGCCAGTCTTGCGATGAACTGGGCAGGTTATCAGTGTCAGGTGTTGTTTTGCTGCCGGAACACAAGTTGGATGTGTGGCATGCTGAGGGCACTGATAATGTTTTGGCTGATTATTTTTCACGGGAGGGGTTGTTTGCAGGAGAACCTTCGCAGTTCAGTCAGTGTGTGTTGAGAGTGGAGAAAAATCAGGCTTGCCCCTGTAGAGCAGCCGTCAAAAACAACATTAAAATTAAATAAAAAAAATCACATAAAAACTCTTTCTTTTTGATAGTTAACCTCTGAAGTGCACATGGGGGGTATGAGACACCACACTCCTGTGCTGACATATTTGAGCTGTTCCCATCACTAAAATATTTATTTTACCATAAATAGCATTAATACTTATCCATATGCGCCTATTATAGGTTGATTATAAAGGTATTAACCTGTTCCAACAATAAAACAAGTTAAAACAGCGTTTGGATGGTCAAAATCGGCGATACAGGCCGGGAGTTACACAATGTATGGCTGAGACAACCTCCCAGCCCACCACTTTCCTCCACCTCTGGAGAGAGACTGTCGATCGATACTCTCTCTCTCTCTCTCTTGCATCCACCCTAAGCCTTCGTTTCCGATGTCGCCAATTGGCTAAAATACAGACTACACACATATCCACAGCCATTCCAACAGTACATAAAACACTTAACATGCATTTCACGCAATACATTCCCAGTTAAGGAGGCGCGATAATAATGAGCTTAGCTCGCATTGCGTGGATTCCCCTTGACGAACAAGTAACTGAGTAACTGAGTAACTCAAGCAAGCACACACACACAAACATTCACACAAACATATACTGACATACACTAACACAATTAAGCAAACAAACATATACTGACACACACACACATAGTAAGGCCGCGTCATACAGAAGTCGAACCCACCCGAACCCAGCCGAATCGATTTAAAAATTCAAATTTCAGCCAGTTCCGGTCGATTCTGGTAACGCTTCGGGTGATCTTCGGTTATCTTCAGGAAGTTCTTGGGATGTTCTGGGCTTGAGTCGAATCATCCGGTGAATCTGCCAAAAGTTAATGCATGCGGTAACTTTTGGCGATGAATCGGGTCAAATAACCATTAAAAAACTATGGAGTCATGATCTAGTTACGTTCCAGTTACATTCGGATATATTCGAGTCATATTCGGGTTACATTCGACCTATTCGATTGTATTTTGAATTGCCGATGATGACTCGAATTACTCGAACTTGGGTCGAATGTAACCCGATGATAGTCGATATTTCCCGAAGGAAACTCGATGATAACTGGATGAATATCTCATCAAATCGAATGTAACTCAAACGAGAGTCAAACGAGACTCGATATTAACCCAATCATGACCAGAAATGGCAGAATAAAGGCCGCGTCATACAGAACTCGAATCCACCAGAACCCACTGGAATCGAACTTTTCACCGGAATTGACGAGAATTACGCGGCCTTAATCGAGTGTGACTTCAGAGTAGAATGCGACCCGTCAATGACCGGAATGTAACTCGAACGTAACTCGATGGACTCGAATGTAACCTAAATATGAGTCGATGTTAACCAGTAAGTGACTCGAAGGAAACTGGATGTGGAAAGAAGACTATTCGATCCCAAGTCGAATGCAACTCGAATGACCAGAATGAGACCGGAATGTCAGTCTATCATGACCAGAATTACATGAAGTTAAGTCGAACGTAAATGGAACTAAGTTGAACATAACTTGAACGTAAGTGGAACGTGACTCGAATAGGCAGAAGGACATGAGAGAGAGAGAGAGAGAGAGAGAGAGAGAGAGAGAGAGAGAGAGAGATCAGAGAGAGAGGGGTCAAAGAGGGGTCAGGAAAGGTTGATCAAAGGTTGATCAACGGATCAATGTGATCCGTTATTCGATAGCTAAGACCTGTGTGGACGTCGGCTCAGGTTGTAAACTTGACTCGTGCTGACTCTTGGTCGGTTGATTATATGAGTTGATAGTGATGGCTATTTATAATAATAATAATAATAATAATATTTATTCAGTTAGCAATTTACAGAGTTGGTACCACATAGTTTGTTACAAATATGACATGTACCAGCCTTGCATAATTCCAACTAAGGATAGCCCAATAAGGCCGTTAGGCGTATTTCCATTGGGGTCCTTGTGGGATTAGGTTAGCTGGGGAAAAAAGGGGAGGATAAAGAAATGGATACTTTAGAAAAAGTATTTCTAGGGGGTTATTTTAAGATACCTTACATCCTATAGTAAATATCAGTAATCCGTAATCAGTAATCATTTCAGTTTGGTTTGTCTATCTCTTATGTCGCATTTAGTAGTAGACATAAGCTTGGTGCTCCCTTCTCGCAGCTGTCCGGTTCAGGTGTTCCTTCAGGCTACGTCTGAAGGAATACAGTGTTCTCTTTTCACGGACTGACTGGGGTAGGTCGTTCCAGTCTTTGATGGCGGTGAAGAAGAATGTTTGCTTACCCTGTCCTTGGATTCTCGGGACCTTAAAATTAAACATCCTGTTTCTTGTATTATGTCCACTCCTCTCATTTGCTTTAACAAAATCATTCTTTAGGTACTCTGGAGCTCTGTCATAGAAAATTTTGAAGGCATTAGTGAGCCTGATTTGTTTGGCCCTGTCAGCGACATTGAGCATACCTAGTGACTGAAGTTGTTCCTGGCCAACATGTGATCTGGGTCCTAGGTTCAGCATGAACCTAACCATTTTATTTTGAGTGACCTGAAGTTTGTGCTGTGCTGATTTAGATGATGCAGAGTACCAGGATGACACAGAATAGTCAAAATGACATTGAACAAGCGCTTGGCAGAGGGTCTTTTTGGTCGCCGCGGGCAAGCATCCCACCTGTCTATAATAATAATAATAATAATAATAATAATACTTATTCAGTTAGCAATTTACAGAGTTGGTACCACATAGTTTGTTACAAATATGACATGTACCAGCCTTGCATAATTCCAACTAAGGATAGCCCAATAAGGCCGTTAGGCGTATTTCCATTGGGGTCCTTGTGGGATTAGGTTAGCTGGGGAAAAATGGGGAGGATAAAGCTTTGCGCAGTGGCAGTATCGTAACCAATGAGGTTATACTGAGTTGTGTGGATAAACAGTCACTGACAAAGAAGCTCGAAACATTAAATTGGTTAAAGTTAGTAGACATTCACCATCCTTCCTCGCACCTTGGTTTGGGCTACCTCCAAAGGGTAGCCAAGTCGCACCCCACCTGCTCGTGGTATCCTCGCAGACACCCAGTATTCATTTCTTTTTCCATACCTTAATTTTTCTTCTTCTTGGGTGACACAAACGGGGGCGGCGCTACCTGGGTTTTACCCAGGTAGTTATTTTATTTTATCAGCTTTTTTAAGTGATTGGTTTAATTTATTTTTAGCCAAGGGAGTTTGGTTGTTTTTAATTTAGATTAGTGTATTTTTAATTGTAGGCTATATATATAGGTATAAACAATGGCCAGCCAAGGCAAACGGAGGCAGAGTTTATTGGGAGATGAAGAGAGCTATGAATTTGAGGGATTTCTGGCAGAGGGTAATGAAGTGGAGGATCAATTGACTGTAGTGAAGAGACAGATGATGGGTCTGTTGAGATGGAAGGGAGTTATGGAGAATTGGAGGAGAGATATAGGTGTGAAGGTGGAGTCACTGACAGAAATATGTGGAGCCAGTTCAGTAGCAACTGCAGATGGGCCATTAATTGCTAACTTAGATGCTGTAATAAGGAAAGTAGATGAGCTGGAGGCAGAGAACATGGCACTCAAGGAGCAGCTAAAGGAGTATGAGGGCCATTTAAGTGAGAGAGTAAAGGGAGTAATAAGTGAGGAGAAAGATGAGTGGACAAGGGTGGGGAATGCTAAGGTGGATGCATTGGAAGAAATCATGAAGGAGCAGGTCGAAGAGAGAGAAAAAGAGAAAAGAGAGTTTGAGAAGAATGTAGTGCAGGTTTTGAAGAGCAAGGAAAAGGTAGTGAGGGAAACAGTGGAGACCATAAAGGAGCCGACCAAACGCACCACTGAGGTGGTAGATGGTGGAAAGGAAAAAACTGTCTGGGACAGGTCCTGGTAGTGAAGCCAAAAGACCGATCCTCCGAGCCAGTAAGCCCACCAGATACAAAGGCAATCGAGACTGCTCTGGCTTTGGTTCCGGTTAACAAGTTAACTAGAACTGATTCGGGTGTACTGGTGGTACGACTTCCATCCAAGAAAGCCAAAGAAGATGCAGGAAGGGCCATCAATCAGTATTTGGGGGTGGACAGTGCCTTCAGTGTCTCCGAACCAAAGAAGATGATGCCAAAAATTACTCTGGTGGGCATTGCTAATGACGCTGAGGATAATGAGATCATTCCCAGCATCCTCAACAAGAACCCAAGAATAAAGTCCCTGGTCGACGATGGCTTGGCTATGAATTTGCTATTCACTAAGCAAAAGAGTGATGCACACACTAAGATTGCGGTAGTAAAAATGTCACCTGAAATACGCTCTTCCATTGTGGATGATGGCAATTCTGTGTATGTTGGACTTGTGAGATGTCGTGCGTACGATCGCTTCTGGGTAACACAATGTTACCATTGCCAGGGCTTTGGTCATACCAGTGACAGGTGTTATCGGAAAAATGAGGATCCAAAATGCAACTTCTGTGCTGGTACTCATAACTCAAAAGACTGCACCAACAAGACTTCCCCCAAATGTATAAATTGTATGAGCTCCACATCAGTTACGGAGCCGCCAAATCATTTCGCCTCAAGTAGAAATTGTCCTTTAATGACAGCTCAGAGAAATAAAGTTATTGAGAACACCAATTTTGTAGGTTCAAAAAACTGAAAAATGCACATGGGAGCCGGTTGAAACTGGGTCTGTTGAATGTTCGTTCCTTGCGTAACAAAATGGATCATATTTGCGAGATCTTGGATGAACGTAACCTTGATGTATTATGTCTCACTGAGACCTGGTTGTTCGAGTCAGATCTGAATATTATCCAGGCGGCATTGCCTAAAACCCATTCCATAATAAATGTTCCTAGGCCTAGGGGAGATCATCCGGGTGGTGGAGTGGCAGTTGTCTATTCCACATCTCTGGTGAATATCTTGCAAATAAGCCATAACCCAGCCCCTCTTTATTATGAACTGTTGGAAGTGGAAATAAAACTCCATCAACAAATTCTAAGAATGGCAGTTGTCTATAGGCCTGGCCATCGTGGCACAGATAGGGGTTTTATGGAAGAGTTTGGGCAGTTTCTTGAGGAATTTTCTGCTAAAACCGGAAGACTTTTGATATGTGGAGATTTTAATTACTGGGTTGACAGCCCTCATCTGAAGCCATTCTCTCCTGAGTTCCTTGAGTTGACTGATCAGAACAATTTTGTAAATCATGTGTCCCACCCAACTCATATCTTAGGACACACCCTTGACTTGGTTTTCTCTCCTGTGGGTTGTGGTGGTGTTCTGGATGTTGATGTTGAGAATGCTGACCCTAATACCTCTGATCATGCTTTGATTACTTTCAGCTTTGATTTCCCTAAGCCACTCACACATGAAAAAGTAATCAGATTTAGAAATTATAAAAATGCAGACCTAAATTTGGCTAGCAGTGAAGTAAAACAGTACTTGGGAAGTATTGATACTTCCAACCTTACTTCAGATGAGCTGGTGGAGGTACATGGAAATGCACTTAAATTAGTGTTCGATCATCACTGTCCAGAAGTAGAGAAGAAAATCATAGTACGAGATGATTCGCCCTGGTATAGCACTCAAGTTAAATTTCTTAGAAGAGCGCGTAGAAGAGCTGAACGTGAATGGCGGAAAAATAAAACAGACTCTACATGGTTGCAATATCTGTCAGCCAGAAGAGCTGTGGTCCACAAAATCAAAGATGAAAAGAAAGTGTATTATCAGGGAAAAGTTGACTCGTGTGGTAACGACCAGAGGAGGTTGGCTTCAATTGTAAACAGTTTACTTGGAAAAACAAGAGTCAGCCTAAGACCTTCTGTACCTGATGCCGAGTTGGCTGCCAACTTTGTGGCATTTTTTGCTGGCAAGATAACTCGCATAAGACAGGAACTGGATGATGCTTCTGTTGGTGAAGAACTTTCAGTTGTACTCCAACCCCGACACATTCCTAATAATGTCCTCTCATCCTTTCACTCAGTAGAGGTGGACATGATCTCGTCCTACATAAGAAACCTCAATAAAACATTTTGCCCGTTGGATCCCATAAATGTTTCCAAGCTACCAAGAGTCTATGATCACACAGTTGAGTTTATTTCCAAAATAATTAATAAGTGCTTCTCTGAAGGTAGCTTCCCACATTCTGAAAAGCATGCACTACTCCGACCTACTCTAAAGAAACCTGGACTTGATGTTGAGAACATGTTGAACTATCGTCCTGTCTCCAACCTGTCCTTCATATCAAAGATATTAGAGCGTGCAATACTTGACCAATTACAACCACTACTTCAGCAGAATGAAACTATCCCAATTTTTCAGTCTGCTTACCGACAGCATCATTCAACTGAAACAGCATTGATTAGAGTACATAATGATCTAGTTGAGAACATTTGCAATGGTGTGGCCTCACTATTGGTCTTGCTTGATCTCTCTGCGGCTTTTGACACAGTGGATCACGAGTTGTTATTGAGTGATCTTTATGATTGTGGTGTGCGTGACTCCGCTCTCTTGCTTCTTGGGTCGTACTTGTCAGGTAGATCCCAGAGTGTGATGGTAAATCAAGTGGTCTCGGACTCGACACCCCTGCAGTATGGTGTTCCGCAGGGATCAGTTTTAGGTCCTATCCTATTTATAATTTATATTAGCAGTTTGTCTCTTCTGCTTCGTGCACATAATGTCACCTTTCACTTTTATGCAGATGACACCCAGATTTATGTGAGAATCACAAATATAGTTGATATACGGAGTAAGATGGAATTGTTGATGTCTGATATCAAGAAGTGGATGAGAGCGAGAAAACTTAAACTAAATGATGGTAAAACTGATATTCTCATCATCCGAGGAAATAGAAGAGCTGATGATATAGTAGGTGCCCTCTCCATCAATGTGGGTGGATCTCAGCTGCGACCGGCCAACTCTGTTCGAAATCTGGGTGTATATGTGAACTCCCGATTAGATTTCAAAGAGCATGTAAACCAGATAGTTAAAAGTTGTTACTTGCACATCAGAAATCTCTATTTGGTGAAGCCGTTTATAACCAGACGTTGCCTCCTGATGTTGGTTCACTCATTGGTCTTCTCTCGTGTTGATTATTGCAATGCCCTGTTGGTGGGTCTTCCAAATTATATTTTGAAGAAAGTTCAGTCTGTTCTTAACAGGGCCGCAAGACTAATTTTTGGTGTTCCACCTAGAACTCCTACTACATCTCTTCACATAGAACTGCACTGGCTGCCAGTAAGAGCAAGAATAGAATTTAAGTTGTGTTTGGTGACCTTTAAGGTTCTCAAATTTGGTGAGCCTAGGTACCTTGCGGAGCTGCTCAGGCGCCCACCGGCACACCATGGTGTAGTTGTGCGTCATGACAATGACCCTTTTCGTCTTGATGAACCATGGGCTTTCCAGCAGTCTTCTTTCTTTGAGAGGTCTTTCTCCTACATGGCTCCGAGGTTGTATAACAGGTTGCCGCTGTCCATGAGACAACTGAGTTCTGTTGAATGCTTCAAGAGACAACTTAAGACTTTTCTCTTTGAGAGAAGCTATGATCTTGAGAGAGGTGTCATGGCAGATGGCTATAGAGTTTAGGCTATTTTGCCACTGCTAGTGATTGTTAAATGTGTGTTGTATATAAGCCTTCTTTTGATGCATTAATTTTTTTTTTCTTTTTTCTTTCTCTTTTCGAGCGCTAGTGAATTCTTCGGAAAAATTGGCGCTTATGAGAAATAAGTAACATGCTTATTATTATTATTATTACTTTAGAAAAAGTATTTCTAGGGGGTTATTTTAAGATACCTTACATCCTATAGTAAATATCAGTAATCCGTAATCAGTAATCATTTCAGTTTGGTTTGTCTATCTCTTATGTCGCATTTAGTAGTAGACATAAGCTTGGTGCTCCCTTCTCGCAGCTGTCCGGTTCAGGTGTTCCTTCAGGCTACGTCCGAAGGAATACAGTGTTCTCTTTTCACGGACTGACTGGGGTAGGTCGTTCCAGTCTTTGATGGCGGTGAAGAAGAATGTTTGCTTACCCTGTCCTTGGATTCTCGGGACCTTAAAATTAAACATCCTGTTTCTTGTATTATGTCCACTCCTCTCATTTGCTTTAACAAAATCATTCTTTAGGTACTCTGGAGCTCTGTCATAGAAAATTTTGAAGGCATTAGTGAGCCTGATTTGTTTGGCCCTGTCAGCGACATTGAGCATACCTAGTGACTGAAGTTGTTCCTGGCCAACATGTGATCTGGGTCCTAGGTTCAGCATGAACCTAACCATTTTATTTTGAGTGACCTGAAGTTTGTGCTGTGCTGATTTAGATGATGCAGAGTACCAGGATGACACAGAATAGTCAAAATGACATTGAACAAGCGCTTGGCAGAGGGTCTTTTTGGTCGCCGCGGGCAAGCATCCCACCTGTCTATACAGGTATTTTATACGTGCTCTACACTTACTCAGGATAGATTCCAAAATTGTTTCACCTGACAAACTCGCGTCCAGTTTTAGTCCGAGATATTTAACTTGTGACACTGTTGTTATAGGAATATCATTACAGTTGACCGAGAAGCCCACAATGTCTTTCAGTTTGCGTTTTGTTCCACATAAGATGGCTTCCGTCTTGCCCAGGTGAAGAGATAGTCTATTGTCCACTAGCCATTCACTACATGATTCTAGTTCTTTGGAAAGTGAAGCGGCAATACTTATTGGGTCTTTTCCTGAAACCAGGAGCACGCTGTCGTCTGCATACAGTAATAATTTACATGAGACGCTCAGTTCCATGTCGTTCACATAACAGAGAAAGAGTAAGGGACCAAGGATGCTTCCCTGCGGGACCCCACAGTTAATTGGCATAGGATCAGATATATTATCATCAATTTTGACTCTTTGGGTTCTACCACTAAGATAAGATTTAAACCAGTTCACAGATCCTATGCCCATTGCTTGTAGTTTATTACATAGGATATCATGGTCTACTGTGTCAAACGCTTTTTGTAGATCAAGAAGAACCATACCGGTGTAGTTACCTTTAGACATTTCTTTACGAATGTGATCCGTTAAGTGGATGAGACAGGAGTCTGTCGAGTACATGCATCTGAAACCTGATTGAAACT
The DNA here is from genome assembly GCA_037953745.1 of Lithodes maja. NCBI lineage: Eukaryota > Metazoa > Arthropoda > Malacostraca > Decapoda > Lithodidae > Lithodes > Lithodes maja. The sequence goes on along the minus strand of JBAKBP010034145.1, from coordinate 4,383 downwards.
TATAGAATAGATCATTTTGTTTGAGGTAGTGTTCAATTTGGGTGTATACCGCTCTTTCAAGGATTTTAGATACAATACATAATATGCTAACTATACATAATATGCTAACTATACATAATATGCTAACTACCCTTACCCTTACCCTTTACCCCTTCTGTGCCGGCAACGTCTTTTGTATATCATTCTAGCTATATTTAGAAGGTTTTGTGCAGCTGGAGAGGGATCTGTGGTAGTAAAAAGGGTTAATTAAGATAGTTCAAAACCTGTTAATTGCTTAAGTCCATATATAAACTGAATACAATCGTATTATACTAGCCAGAATAAAATTGAAAAACGTCGCCGGTACATAATGGGTTGGTGAATACCAATAACCAATTATGAGTTGATAGTGATGGTCATTAATAATAACAAATAACCAATTATGAGTTGATAGTGATGGTCATTAATAACAATTAACCCATTATGAGTTGATAGGGATGGTCATTAATAACAATTAACCCATTATGAGTTGATAGGGATGGTCATTAATAACAATTAACCCATTATAAGTTGATAGGGATGGTCATTAATAACAATTAACCCATTATGAGTTGATAGGGATGGTCATTAATAACAATTAACCCATTATGAGTTGATAGGGATGGTCATTAATAACAATTAACCCATTATGAGTTGATAGTGATGGCCATTAATAACAATTAACCCATTATGAGTTGACAGTGATGGTCATTAATAACAATTAACCCATTATGAGTTGATAGGGATGGTCATTAATAACAATTAACCCATTATGAGTTGATAGGGATGGTCATTAATAACAATTAACCCATTATGAGTTGATAGGGATGGTCATTAATAAAAAAATATAAATATATAGTTTTGAGCTGAATAAAATCGTCTAGTAATAGCCAGAGTAAATTAAATAGGACGGGACCGGTACTGAAAGGGTTAACGATGGGCAAGAGAGAGAGAGAGAGAGAGAGATAAAAAGCCTCGATAGGGCAGAAGTCACAGAAGGCATTGTTAGGTATCGAAAGCCTCAGAGCAAGAGGAGAATCGGAAGTTTCCTCGCTGGGCTTCCATCTAGCTTAGAAAAACACCGCTAGACACACCTTCAAAACAAAATTGTAAATTTTTCAGTAGAAAAATTTCCCAGCCAAAGGCTGGTTCCTCTTAAGATTTCAGGCTCGCTTTCGCTCGCCAGGACAAAATCAACACCTAAATGGTATGAAAAGTCTTAAAATTGACAACAAAATGGGGCGAAGGGTGTTAAAATAGCCAAACTAATGGACCGAACGCCTTATAATCTCTAAACAAATGGGGCTTAACATGTCCCACGTGGGGCCGCACCTAGTCGAGTTATATTCTGATTGTATTCCAGTTACCTTCTAGTTGGATTCCACTTGTATTCTATTACTTCTAGTCATGTTCGAGTCGACATCCAGTGTACACTCGATACATCAAGCAAGTATGCAGTCATCTACCAGTCATATTCTAGTCGGCATCCAGTTGTATTCTTCTTAATTCGGGTTATATTAAACTCAATCCATTACATTCAATTTTAAAGTGGAATAATCAACTTGTCATCCAGTTGACTTCCGGTCATTATCGAGTGGCATCGAGTTACATTCAAGTAATTCGAGTCGGCATCGACTATAAAAATTACATCAGAACATGACTAGAATAGGTAGAATGCGACTCGAATGCGACTAGAATACGACTAGAATGTAACTCGATAATTTTTAACGTTTTTTTCACTCGATAAATCGTAGAAAGTTAAAGGCCGCATCATACAGAGGTCGACCGCGACCCGACAGTAACCCGAAGGCAATGACTTGCACTTTTCACCCGAATTCACCCGAAGTCCCCGAATGAGACTCGTACCACGACTATGACTAGAAAGCAATTCGAATGCAACCCGAGGGACTCAAATGCGTCTCGAATACGAGTCGATGTTATCCCGTATATTACTCGAAACTAACCAGAAGTAGAACGGAATTGAATCGACCATGAGTCAAAAGCTAATCGACGGTGACCCGAGTAGCAGATACCAACCCGAGTTAAAACCGAATCACACCCGAAGTAACCCGACTTAAAACCGAATGAAAACCAAACCCCACCCGAAGTCAGGAACCCAACCGGAATGAAACCAGAATGTAAGTCGAACGTGACTAGAATAAGTAGATTATGACACGATTTTGAAGTTATGCATCACCCCACTATATAAAGAGAGGGTGTGCTCACACAAGCTTCATTTGTACAGTGCACCCAACACAGCAACATGTCACAGGAAAGCAACCTCCCGGACCCATCACGACCAGAAGAGATGGATGACGATGCATTGGAGTTGGCAATCTTGAGGCAGGAGATGGTTAATGCCAACCTCAGATATCAGATTACTGCCCACGCCATCATGGACAAAGAACGTGAACCCCAACGTGCTCAACCTCGACGGCCACGACGACCAAGGCAACCCCGAAGCTGCAGCGTCAAGCCATGGGTGGCACAGCAAGAGACACACGGACACTACCACCAGTTGCTGATGAAACTCCAGGAAACTGACGTGGTTACCTATAAATATTTTCTGCGTATGGACGAGGAGCTGTTTAATATGATTGTCGAACGTGTCACACCCAGGATCAAGAAGAACGAGACCAACTGGAAGAAGCCCCTGGAGCCCGGACTGTGAGTTGCCATGACACTACGCTTTTTGGCCACTGGCGAGGCCTATAAGAGCATGGCACTGAACTTCCGTGTAGGTGCCAACACGATATCACTGGCAGTGCGGGAGACGTGCGAGGCAATCATACAGGAATACATGGAGGAGCAAATAGTGTGCCCATCAACACCTGAAGGTTGGAAGGAGGTCGCCAAGGGCTTCAAGGATAGGTGGGACTTCGGACACACCACTGGGGCAATTGATGGGAAGCACATTGCCATACAGCCTCCAAGCAACTGCGGATCCTTGTACTACAATTACAAGCACTACCACTCCATTGTGCTCCTTGCAATAGTCGATCACCTGGGAAAATTTATGTACGTTGACGTTGGAGCGAACGAGTCAGCATCTGATGGTGGTATATTCCAGGTGACTGACATCCGGAAGGCCCTGGAGGACGGAGCAGCAGGATTACCACCACCCGAGCCATTCCCAGGGGAGGACCAGCCAGTGCCCTACTTTCTGGTTGGTGATGACGCATTCCCAATGAGGGAGTGGTTGCAAAAGCCACACCCACACCGAGGGCTCGATGATGACAAGAGAAACTACAACTACAGACTGTCTAGGGCCAGGAGACAGGTAGAGAATGCCTTCGGTATGCTAGCCAACCGCTTCAGGTGCCTACTGACTACCATCAACATACACCCCAGTACGAAGTGTGGGAGGGGTCCTAGGCCCATGTTGTGGGAAATCATGGCATTGGAGAATCATAGCACGTCCAGCTGGAAGGCCTGAATCAAGGGTAATGGAAGGTCACGCATGTTGGTCTGGAGTGTCTTGAAGTAGGGCTTCAGACTCGCCTCTGCGGGGGTGTCCACCTGGTGGCTCCTCTGCCACACATGGTAGAGGTTGTCCAGCTCCTTCTCACCTTCACGAAGCTGTGTGAGAAAAATAAATGTATTAGAATGAATCAGACAATACTTCATAAACATTAATGCAGTGTACCTTCATTACAATAGTGCGTGACAAAATAACCTCTGCACCATTAATATTGCCTAATAAACGTTACTGCATTGATAACAAATAAGTTACAAATTACCGATATATGATACATCGAAATGTATAATAGATTTATTGTATGAAACATTTTCTTTTTATATATACTAAAACATTTACATAATTGCGAATGTACAATTAAATGTGTTCAATACTATAATGGGTGACAGTCAGTGAGTGGCTGAGTGAAGGCACAGAGGGTGGGGTGTTTTGTGTTGCATGTGGGTGTATGTGTTTACGAGTGGAGAGATTCAATTATGATGGCATGTTAACATTGGATACATAATAATGATATTTACCTTGTCATACAGGTCGGGTTGGGCGGCTGGCGCCTGGCTGGGGGTGGCACCGGACCCAGATGACCCGGGAGTTGCCACCACGGCTGAGCTCCCGGTCGCGGTGTCCTGGGTAGCTGTGGTTTGGGTTGGAGTGGGAGTTGACTCTGGCCCGTCCTCCCCTTCAGGCTCGACGTCGTCAGCCATCTCCTCCTCCACAGTCGTTGTCTTGTAGAGCTGTGGAATGTATCAGGTTATTAGTTTATGACAGTGTTGAACATCAATTTATAGAGTAAATAATTTTCTAGCAACACTCATACATATATATATATATATATATATATATATATATATATATATATATATATATATATATATATATATATATAATAT